>JAJJMC010020972.1:9278179-9448561 GCA_023531435.1 Papaver californicum | reverse complement strand
TTCTCAATCATGCATCACGGCATAATAGTGCATTAGCACTATAATGCATTATCGGATATGCATCACGCGTAATAGGGCCTTAACACTACAGTTCGAGGTCAAGGAATTCACACCCTAATGCAATCCTAAGTGAGCTTTTAAGCTTAGGGTGAAGCTTCATCCCAGGTCATAACGTGTCCCCGAGTAAGCGTCATGCAAAAATTACGGGTGTTACAGCATCACTGAACCAACTCTGCATACCCGAGAATGCATTATAGTGTTAATGCACTATTATGCCGTGATGCATGATTGAGAATGCATCACTGACCCTATGTGGAGTACGCGAGAGCGTATCATAGTGTTAATCTACTATTATGCCGTGATGCATGCCCGAGAATGCATCACTAGAAAGTGCAGTAGATAAACGTCACATATCCTCCTCATATCCACTTGTATAAATGTAAATAAAACATATATAGGGAAGAAGTGTTGGTTGGAAATCAATGATGCTTAGCTATGCTAACCAGGAAGCGAAATAGCCTTATCTATGTTAACCAGATGGCGGTTTAGCTTAGCTATGCCAACTAATTAGCAGATTCACTTAGAGGAGCCAACCAGTTGCGGATTTGTCTAGAGGCGCCAACCAGTTGGCGTTTTTTCCTAAAGTGCAGTCGATGGATGTCACTTCCCTTTTTTTTTGTAAAAATGCGAATAAAATATATATAATGAGGGAGCTTTGCTTGAATGTGCATGAGCGATAATGCACATATATATACGGTGTGGCCTATATGTTGGAGCATACTTGATGCTTAAACATCAATATGCTTATAACTTAAACGATAAAGCTTGAATGTGCATGAGCGGTAATGCACATATATATACGATGTGGCCTATACGTTAAAACATACTTGATGCTTAATCATCAAAATGCTTGTAGCTTAGCCCATAAAGCTTGAATTATGCAAAAGCATCATTCAATCGTGTTACGTACTCGAGAACGCATATTTGCATAGTAAATAGCGATAGTTATGCACAAGCTAGTGCATACCTTACGAAAGTCCTTCGGCCTATATGGTTTAGGCTTTGCTTGGCCTTTGGCCTTGCGATGAAGTTGGAATTGATGTTGGCTTTGCCTTAATAGGCTTAAGTTGCTTGTTCCTTTCGAACTGACACTACTGATAAACTACGGTCATGCTTGATCCCTTCAAGGTACGAGTTGGGTACGTAGGCATCCGAAATGCAATGCATTGAGGTGCAACATCTTGTCGCTCATATCCTCTAACTTGGGAGATGTTTACGACGCTTTGGTAACTCATATCATCTGGCTTGGTAATACTATGCAAGAGATGATTGTTACCGCACTTGATGAGGTAGTTTCATTATGTTTGATAGATGATCATACTTCCTATCAATCCATACGGTATGAACGGAATATGCTTGGATTTTGCACTCTTGGAAAGATCAAGATCAGTGCAGGCTCCAGCGTATGGTCAAAGCCGAATTAATGAAGAAAAAAATTAGGCTTGAAATGGCCTAGGTACTAGTCCAAGGCATGAGTTAGGCCTGGACAATGATCGTAATCATGTGATGCTTGCCAAAGGCATTCACAATTGGCTTTAATAGTCATGTACGCTTTGCAGAATAAGGGTGAGTTGGAACGGTATGGAAAATACGTTTCGAGTATCATGCTTGTAAAGCATGTTTGGAAAGGAAAATATACTTGTATTTTCCAGCGAGAAGTTAAGCTTTAAGGTCCGGTTACTATCTTTTAACCCGCGCATCGGGGAGTTCTAACTTGCCCAACGCATAACGGCGGAGGCGGAATTTTACGATCCGTGATAGTATGCCTTCTTCATTTGCTCAAGAGTCTCAGTCGCAAGCTTCAACTCTCGAGAAAGCCTACCAACTTCACATTTAGCATTGGCAACCGTGTCCGAGTTATAAGATACACATTTTTCTCATTTAAATGCTTCTCAACAGCTTCTAAATGACGGCGAAGCCATGCGACATTAAGCTCAGCTCTTTTAGCCTCGTCCAAGGCATCCTTCTAGTCTTGGAACACTATCTCAGAAATTTCTCTACGAGAAAGAGAAATCATCTCATGCATAGTTGGCAGCAGCACATACACATTCTTCTCCAGAGTACGATAATTTTCAGGGTTACCTACGAAGAAATTGCCAAACTTATTCCATACTTTGGTATATAACTCAGCGTAAGAGGATGGAACAGTGAAACCCCCAATATACACGTGGTCGATCCGAGTCCTATCAAACTTGAATTCAAATCTAACTCCAGCGTTCGGGTACTCAATCAGAGTAGTCTCCATCATATCAGCATTCTGTACAATAATACCACTCGGAGTGCTTTCTTCATCAATCCCGACAGGATGAACTTGCTCGTGATTTTGAGTTGTAAAATACACATCACCAGCGTCATGGCTCATGGTAATATCCAATCCTTCACTTGCATGCTCATCTCTCTGTTTTAGTTCATCATCCCCCTAAAAACAAAGACATTATGTAAATAATAAGTTAAAATTTCTCGAGCGCAAGGAGTTGAAGCAAAAATCATGAAGTTCACAAAATATGTACATAATAAACCTAAAAATTCATTAAAAAGTGTTTTGGGTCATGACATATGGTTTAGAAGAGCTATGAGATGTTTTGCCAAAAATCTACCCTCTGGAAGAATTGAAACTGACGCTAATTGTTAAGGAACTTAGGGTGATTTATATACCAAAAAATTTATATAGATGTCTACTATAACATACTAAAAGTGCGTGTCAATCGGATTACCGATCTAATAAGGGCGGCCGAAACGGTCGACTACATGACAGTTGAAAACCTACAGAATTCTGCCTGAAAAGTTCTGAACTCTCGTGTCATGTATTTTTCACTTATTAAATGGACTCCAAATCCATAAATTCTTTTTGAAAAATTTATCTCTTTCTGTTATCTAAAGAATAAGAGGTCAACCACCTCATTCCGACTTCGAACAAAGATTCTACGACCGCTACGGTAAGAAGACCTGAATCTGAATTTTTCTGACAGCGAAAATTGCCGAAGTCTTTCATGAAATCATGTATGATTCTATATATTTGGTGGTTTAAGAGATATAATAATGTCATCATGATTCTAAAACAATGGAATAAACTTACTTGGAGTTGTGATAATCCATCGGAAGCAAGAGGCACTTCATAATACGACTCGCCACCAAGTTCTTCGTTTTCAGCTCCGGATTCTTTAATTTCTTCAGTCTTAAACGATTTTTCAGGTCCAATTTCATCTTGACTTTCTTTCTCAGTACTTCCAACCACAACGGTACTTTCTGATGCTGGGGTATCTGTGTGTCTATTCATCTAAGAATGACGACTATTCATATGAGTCAGAATTAATTAAGTTTAGCAAAGACGAAAAATTATGGAACTCGGGGATATCCAAAAGAAAGTTTAATTACAACATAAGGAGCCGAAACGCCAAAAACAGCTGGGACACCATACTTAAAAGGTTGAATATTCAAGTTACCCTGATGAGTTACGCCCCTAGACTACGCAAAGATACTTGTCAGGATAAAGAAGTACTTCATGCAGAAAAGAAGAGTAAAAAAAAAGGAGCCATTTACCTTTTTGAAGGACAATCTCCACTTCCAGACATAATTACCCATGGTATTTTGTATCAGGAATAGGGAATAACGTCCTTCACAATATCATACGCAAAGTGTTTTGGGAACCATGACTGCAAGAAATAAATTAAACGCTTAATTACTGATTAAAAGATGGTAATTGAACGAAGGATAATTTGAAATACCTGAGCCAAGATGAAATCAAGTCACGCCTTGCTTCAGAGTTTATTTTCAAGTTCGGACGGGCCGCTAACTTTTTTTCAGAAGGATTACCGCGTACACTAGAAGGCTCACCAGACATGAAGTTCTTTAGGAGAGTATACTGTGCGTTCCAGAAATCAGCATATTCATCAGTAACATACCCTTTTCTATCGGTCTGGAAGAAAGAAATACTTTGACCAGGGATGGTATGGGCACCCTCAGATTGCTGAATTACGTCTATAGGAGGCGCCGTAGTGCGGTAACGAGGAATAGACTGATAAAAATCCATTTTCCGGGCCGCCCTATCGATGTTATAACTCTGCATGATATAACTATCGGAGCGAACAACAAGAATATACCCTGGAGTACAACTACTCATAAAACTGGCCTCACCGACTGTAGCGGTATTGCTTTAATCACTTGGCATAGAGCGTAAGACAATATCAGAGCTCTCAGCAAAAGTCTCCGCTGGAATCATGTGTGGAAGCCTCGAATCCCAGGGTCTGAAATTCACCTTATTCTCATTGTCCATTAAACTAATAAGACTAACATAAGAAGGTTTCTTCTTACTCCAACATAGTATTCTAACATACTCTACCTTTGCACTTAGATAAGAAGGCTTGGACTTTGGCGCATATTCAAGAAAATGTTCCCATAGCCAGGCTTGCATAAACATAACAGGGACAAAAGACTCTATCTTGGCATAACCATTAAAAATTCTCATGCCAAGAATGAAAGTATCCAAATGAGAGTATAAGGAACTTAAAATCAAATTACCAAGAATAAGGGTTTTTCCACGAGCAAGCGCAACAACAACCGAAACAAGTGAAGGCTTTAGTTGACTTCTAGGAGAATCTTCGAATACGTCTCTAGAAAGCCAAAGTACAAGAAACACAACAATACATAAAGGATCGTCAACAGCCAGACCGTCAACACTTGTAACGACCAGACTTCTACAACTATTCTATTTCCTGAATAAGGATGGCACCATATTTCTTCTCCTGCTCATACCATTCAAGCAGAATGCTACCGACAACGGGAAGTTACAACAATACCGCCACGTCCTCTAAGGTGATTGTTAACTCACCCCAAGCACATATTGTTGAATGGGCTGGACCGCACCAACGAGAAGAAAATACAAGCAGACCCTTCATGTCCTTATTAATTGTCAAAGTCTCAGATACTCACGTAGCATGGAGTACCTTAGCATTCTCTAGAACCATCTTCACTTGAGGATTCTTCAACATAACTTTAGCCCATCCTGTCCATTCAGACAAAGGAGTTTGGAATATCTTAAAATCAACAAATGAAGGCGTGTATTCTCTTCTATGTAAACAACACCTGATAAGAATATATGGTTAAGTACTCTGAGGCTGAGGAACACTGTTGATATTCAGAATAAAATTGCCAAACATAACCAGGGTCAGCCACCTCTTCCACAACACCACCGAAAAATTTGTCATAAATTCTGGGCACATCATCTAGAGAAACAACATCAAAATTTTTGCTTCTATCACGACTAGAAGTAGTAGTAGCATTATCTTCCTAATCGTTAGACATCTACAATTGGTTCGAATAATATTTACGTCAACAAATGGATAATCATGCGCAAAGTTTGTATCTATTTTATGTATATATAGTAATAATATGCAAATACATGCTTATATATATAAATTAAAACCAGCATCAAGGAAAATTGCCACAAACCCAAGCGTACTTGGTTAAAGCTAAGCAACGCTGTAGTGAAGCCAATGAAGGATCATCATAATCAGAGACCACAATTGTGGAACTGGAGTTCACCTGCAAGATGCTGTTAAGAGAAGATCGTTACCAAGTCAATAACATGCTTATGCAATTGAGCGAACATTGGAAACTGAACTAGTGAGTTAATACCCATGTCAAAAAAAATAAAAAAATATGTGAGTAAACACTCACGTAAAAGGCAAAAAAAAACAACAACCTGAAGTTGGCTGGAAATTGGTCGGAATATTGTCGGCGTTGATCTGCTGGTGACGGAGCTCCGACGAAGGGAGCTGCTGCTGCTGTCATCGCTAAAAAAAGAAAGGGAGAGGAGGTTCTGTCGTCGGCGGTGATGGAGAGATTAAAAAATATATAAGGGCTTACTCCCTTTTATAGTAATTGGTTTCCAAATTTAGGTCAAACGAGGATTTCCTTTTGGAGTCATGATCTCGTGCCGCACATGGATCAATTTTAGTCTTTCCATCATAAGAATCAACCACGTTTGACTAAGTTATGCTCTCCAGATGATGCCATATCATCCTACAAGCTCAATTACATCAGCTATTGCTTATTCAGCGATTATTCGACGTCATCAGGAATATCATTAAATCAAAATTCCTGGTAATTTCCGATAACTAAGCTTGTTAATTTATTTTGCTTATATCGTAAAAAAATCACCATCTAATGCTTACCACGAAACATTTTTGTTTTGTGCTAAAAAGGGGACATGATGTTGATGGTGAGATTTTGACAATGGAGAAAATTATAATATTGCTTTTGCTCAGCTGCAGAAGCATGAAATAAATATGTATAAATTTCTGAGTCTGGCATCAGAATTATGAATACATATTTCCGTCTTATATTTCGCAAGAGAATTGAAAATGCGTATTCATCTCACAACTGCATTATCCTTGTAGCTCTTTTATATATGTATGCGCCTTCAAAATTTTTAAGGCTTTACCCGGCTAAACCCTCATTATTTCATGTGCGTTTATGCAAATTATCGGTATTTTGGTTATACAAAATTACGAATATTCAGAATAGATACTATGCCATTTGTGAATAAAAACGCTAATTAGATGCATACTATCTAAATACAAAGTCATATCGAACAACATCTCAATTCGCCAACTTCCACGAACGAATTCCTTGAATATGTTCTGTATGAATTGCACAAAGGCCAAGCGAAATACCAACATTAGATCTCATGCGATTGAGACTAGCCCATATGCCAACATCAATGACCAATAACTAGCAATGCGCTCACACCAGGGATAACACCAGCAGCGCTAGCGCCTGTGCTAGCACCAACGCTAAATCCTATGCTTGCATCCCTTCTCAACTCTTCCTTGTACGCGCCAATGCTTGCTGCGTCATCCCCGCTTTCTCGTGCCAGCATTACACTTTGCTACTAGAGCCAATACTGGTCCATAGCCTATAACACTCACATGCGATATTATAGCTAGCACAATTGAATGTTTCAAAGATGCCATGCTAAGTTAGCATAAAACCTATTGATAACATTATCATTCATGTGCTTTGAGTTCATGACTCCACTAACTCCTATGAGAAATCAAAACAATTACATGGGGGGATTCTTCATGGGGTTTTGGTCTGGTGGTTACAGCAACATGCGACGTGGCGACACCCCATGATGAGAAAGTTACAAAGTAGTGGTAAGGTTGAAGCAATTAATGGAGTAATGAAGTAATGGTTTCCCGAAAATTCCAAGGTGGTTATACCATTTTCCCACAACTCCATCTCTCCACTACCTCCACCACTTACAAGGAAATCGTGTATTCCCAAACTATGATAAATAGGCTACTTAGTCATGTAGAAAACATAACGAGCTTACCTTTCTCTCATAAGCTTTGTTATTCCTCTCATAGTTCATCACTTCTACACACAATTTATCGCACTCATTTCCTTCAACTTTCTTTGCTTCCCTTCCCTAATGTCAACCTATTTCCTCTCCTTGTGACCGAAACAGGATAAAACGACTACTTTCGTGGTTTAGGCTTGTCCTGTACGATTTTTATTTCCGAATCTAAAGAAAGTACTTCAACGGTAAATTGTTTTTCCTATGAGCAATTTTTAGGTACTAACAGTTCTGGGATCACTTTGTCTAAAATGTACTTGAATTGAGTTATTTTATAACGAATCAAGTCCCCAAGTGCAGAACAACTAAGAGGTATTTATTTACTAGACAAAGTGTTTCGTGTTGAATGGGTTCATGACATCTACAGGTGAATTATATTGCATGTACTTTAGGTGTCTGCTCAAAGGGTATTGAGATTTCACGTTCTCTTGAGTGGTATAATGAGTTATTCCAGGCATTTATCTTCCTACAAGTGATGGGACTCTTTTGCAGAAGAGGCGAAAATAGAACATATGAGGGTGTGGGTGTTAATTTGCCGTGAGGGTGTGCGTTTTGATGTATAAGGTTTTTTTGCTAGTACCCTTATTGGTCATACTTTTAAGTTGAAGGATGTGACTGCGTCAAATCTTCAAAACTGAAGGAGCCTTCGGTCCCCAAGTGTAGCTTACTTGGATCTGCTACCAGGCAGGAGATAACTTTACAGTGTCGTCACAGGTCCATGCTTCCAGGAACTTGACAGGTCAAGGGAAGTCATGAAAGTTAGATTCGTCATTTGTTGTCGCTGAAGCGCTGGGGATGGAGCGAGTATTGGTAGGTGTCTAAAACATCTTAATTAATATCCATTATTTACTCTTTATTTGCTATTTATCTTGTATTTTGTGTATATTACGCTTGTTTTCTATTTTAAAGGTATTTTGGAGTCACCTTGAGTAAAAGAAGAAGAAAACACTCAAAAAGGGTAAAAGAATCATTTTATATGATAGTGCTAATGGTAGTCAAGACAAGAATATTTGCACCTAAACAAGGGTGGCCATATTCAGCAGCTGGGTGAATAAATCCGTTTCTATCTATACCTAAAATTCTAGGTCAAGTTCCTTAACAGTTTAGGTCTTTATCCCTCTCAATTATCCTTCAACTCACGCCGACAGAGAGAAATGGAAATGAGAACTGTGGTTAGTGATGAATGAGAGATGAAGACGCTGTGGGTGCATCTAAATCAGAGAAATTGAAGAAATGGAAGAACGGGTTTGTGTAAGAGTGACTGAGACCCAGATCCGGTGATGTTGCTTGATGGATTTCGAAGTCGAGAAAATGAAATAAAGACAGTGATGATGGTTGGGTAGCAGAGAAGAAGAGAAGAAGGTTTCGATAACTTTAGAAGATTCAGATGGAGAATCAGTTGAAGTAGCAGAAAGAAGATGGTGAAGAATTTGAGTTGTTGTCGCTGTTGAAATTAGAGAATAGAAGATTAAGGGTTTGTGGCAGAGAATAAAGATTTGAATAACTAAGATGGGTTTCATATTTTGAAGTGGCTATTATTGGAGAAGATGTTGTTGATTATTGAGACAGATTCCAAGGAAGTGTGACTGATCCTTGAACCGGCTTGACTCACTGATTCAGATGACTCAGTTGAATAAGACCCAGTTAACAGAGTCAGACCAGCTAACTAGATGACTGACACTATACCATATGGCCTGATTTGAGACACGTTAATTTTTTAGTTTGAGACACATATAAAGATAACTAATGACGTGATATATATATACGAGTCTCAAAATAAAAATATGTGTTGTTTTAATTATGATTAACATGAAATAATTAATAGACACCTATTTTACTCTTATAAAAGTTTCAAACTACAGCATATTTATATTTTTAACTTAAGAAGATCTTTTAATACTTCATTTATAAAAATCCCACACAAAATCTCAAGCATCCAAAGATTTCCTCTAATCCATATAAACATTATTATCCACCGTCTAAAAATTATTTACATAACCTATAGTTTTCATGTCGTACCATTTTCTCTTTTTCTTGCTCTTGCTCCGCCTCTAGAAAAACGCCTAACTGCAGCCACCACCATCATTTTCTGAAACAAGTTTTCTCTTCTTGCTATGAACGTATCACCGCCTCTACCACCATCACCATCACCTTCTCAAGTTTTTCTGAACAATAAGAAATATCTTCCTTCTCCGAACACATCACCGCCAACATCACCATCACTTTCTCCGTCTCTCTATCACTCCCACTGCAACCACCATTACAACAACCTTCTCACTTTCTCCATATGAAAACCTTTTACAAAAATTAAAACCTAGAAATTTAATTTCATACTGATTTTGTAAAACCTAGAAATTTAATTTTATCTTGATTTTGAATTTGTAGAAGAAGATTCAAGTGCAAAACCTTGAAGATTTTGCTGGGTGGAGATTCTGAGACGTTATTTTGGTTGTGTGATGGTATAAACCCTAACTTTATTTATTGTTTTTGGTTTCCAATCTTTAATTTCAAGGGTTTTGATTATTTCCTTCCGATTTTACCTTTTCTTTTAACTGAATCTGGTTGTGTGATGGTATGTTTTGGTTTCTTATTGTTTTTGTTGTTATTCCGTTTTCGGGTTCTTTTTGCTTTTGTTGTCATTCAGGAGTTTGAGTGTTTGATATTTTATGAGCTGAGAAAGGGTCAGTTTCAATTGAATTTTTAATGAGTATGTTTATCGGATTTGAGTCTTGGGCTTTGCTTATGATCTGAAAATAGGGTTAGTATTAACGTTGATTAGTCCTTAGTCTGGTAAGATGATGCAAAAATTTGGTACCCGAGTTGGATGATGTTCATTTGTTCATTCAGAAGTTTAGAACTCCTTTTTGATAATCATATGATAGATTTATTGATACATGACAGGTTTAACAATATGTTGTAGTTTAATTACTTGCATTGGTAAAACTCTTTTGAATTGAATAATTAGTTGTTGTTTGATTAGATCCATGCGCTTATGATTGGAAAATTGAGAAATTTCTTCTCAATTTATACATTGTAATTGAATATTTTTAGTTAGAGGTCGAAATGTTTTCTTGGTACAATCTCTATAATTTCTGTAAATTCGTTTCATGTGATGTGCATTGAAGGTTTTATCTGTTGAGATAGTCACTGCTTCACGGATCTGACTGGTTTTGGTTCACACGAATTTTTAGTATGACATTTTATTGCTTTATCACTTTTTGCTTGGAGATTTCAGCACTTTTTGTTTCAAGTTGAATATCATTTCTATGACAGAGACTTTTCTCTTTTTTGAAACAAGACGATTTTGATCTACACATGTTGAGTTAATCTGGGTATAGTTTCCTAGTTCATACGGTAAGTTAGGATTTTTTTCGCTGGCATGACGTTGTTGAACCACGGCAATAGCAGTTAGCCAGTTCTATGTTGGCAGTAACGTTGAAAGGGAATCTGAGTTCAAATATTTTGGATACTCTGTTTCTACTCACATATTTGTTAAAATAGCTGTTGGCTGCATGATCACAACCTTTGTTAATGTGAAAATTAACTTCGGAAGGAATTGCATATCCCAGTGCTGAAGATCTATTTTCGGCAATTTTTTTAAAAGCTGATTTGAGGTGAGGGATGTGAGAAACTTCCCAGAGACATTAGGTACTCAAAGTATATTATTTTAGATAGTCATTGTATATGCACTTTATCCACTTATATGGTGATATTTTATTATTGCTTGATACTGCTTGTATTGTCATGATTCCTATTTTTGAGGAATTAAATTTTAACTCTGCTTGAGTTGATTATGCAATTGTATTAAACTTGATTTTGCATGACCAACGATAATATGTGTTTTAGTTAGTGGCAGTCTACTTCTAAGTTGCATAAAGTATAATCTCAGCTACATACATACATACACACACACACACATACATACATACATACATACATACATACATACATACATACATACACACACACACATACACATACATTCATACATACATACATACATACATATATACATAAGCACATGGATAAGTAAAACCTTTAGGAGATTACATCATTTGCTAAGTAAATTATAAATGGTTATAAACTTCGTTTCATGAGGTATAGAATACCTTTGGTGGAATCATGGTTGCACATGATTGGAAAGTAAGAAAGTTGAAAGTGAGTAGTGCCAATTTTCTGAAACAAGAGGACTGTACAATGTGGAAAAAAAGTATTGGATTCTTTTCTGTTTCTGCTAGTTGATGCTTCTGTAGAGTATTTCACAGTGGCATGTGGTTTCGTTAAGTTTGTTTCTTCAATTGTTTACCTGGCTTACTGGATATGTATGTTTTCTTCCTATTGTTATTTGTACATTTTTTGTTGGGATAAATTCGAACACTTGAGTCAAATTTCTCATTTTTTTCTGTAGTCAACCACTCATCTTCCCTCCCCTTGGTTCGTCTCCAATGTAAATTTAGATAGTTAGATGTATAGTTGGAAACTGATAGTATATATTGCAAACTGATGAATCTCTACTTACCATTAAGGGACCCCGAGGAAGAATCCAGAATATTGTGTGGGGACACTTGAACACGACTATAATCAGTGCCGGTGAAGATGTTGTCATCCGCATATGGGATTTGGAGGTACACACCCATACAGTAGTATTAATGGAAGTGTGATTTGAAGTGCTAGAACCTGAGCAACCTGATTTTTATATTGCTTTTGTGATGTGCGAGACTTTCAGGTACTGAAAAAAATAAATCATTTTCAGTTACATCTGTTACTTATTTTCTGCTGCAGTATTGTGCTTCTCGTACTTTAAAAAAAATCTAGATGCCTTATACTAAACGTTACTGTTGATATGCAGACAGGAAAACTGCTCAATATCAGGCAAAGAAACCAGTCACTAGAACACAATTACTTCACTGTTTATGTCTGAAGATGGCTCGCACGTCCTTGCTGGTTCTTTAGACAATTTTGCTAAGGTATTCACTTTATAAGCCCACTCTCATATCTATATTACTTTTAAATTTTAATCTGTTTATGTAAATCGTACTTTGGCCTTCTTTTTTGGTTGACAAGCATTTTATTTCATGATTATATTAGCTTTGGGACTTGCGGACATTGACACTTATCAAGACTTACGTAACGGAATGTCCAGTTAATGCTGTTGCAATGTTTTCACTTCTTGAACATGTATGTGCTCTGCAACATTGATCACAAATCTTATTGGATGTTCAAGTACTATATGTATTTTTGTTTTTACCATGTTTCATGTGTATTATGGGCCTTATAATTCATCTCGTATGTGTGTTTATACTTTACGGCTGTATTGATCTAATTCAATGCAAATTTCTTGCAACCATGAAACTTGTGTTTGATGCACAATTGTAGTTTCCAAGTTACCCACAACCTTTTTCAGTATTTAAGTCCTTTAGAATTTTCGAAAATGCATCTTTTAGATATCAAGGTTCTATGTTAATTATTGCAATTCTTAGTATTGAATTATGCAGAAATGAAAATTATGCAATAAGATCTGTCAACAACCAACATGTACAATAAATTAATTATGATATAGTTCTCAGTATTTCTTTTCAAGGACCTAATGTTTCTCTTTCCCTTGATAGGTGGTTATTGGGGGTGGTTAAAGCGCATCTACCGTTACTACAACTGATCAGTGTGCTGGGAAGTTTGAGGCTAAATTATTTGCCCGTGGACACCACACAAGTAATTGAAACCTCTTATTTGTATTTCTTAGTATCTCCTTATATTTCTTATTGTGTGGTATTAATAGCATTGGTTTATAACCATCTGGATTGCCAAATCTTTCAAGTAGTCTTCTTTGTTTATACAGGTTGAAAGTTAAGAAAGAGGTTTATCCACTCTATTGCTACAGGAGGGCTTGCTGGTGATAGATGGGGTGTTGTTCCTGCTTCAGGATTTATTTTTAGTGTACAACAGATATGGAAAGTTATCGGAGACAACAAGGACCTCACCTTCCTTCTCATAAGGTCTTTAAACTATGGTGCAGGGTTCAGAGTAAGGCCATATCTGTTTTTGAAGTAATCAAAAAGAAATTCTTTTAATATGATGTTGAAATATGTTGATTTGATATACTGCAAATTCATACCATATCTATGTCAACCTCTGGCTAAACCTCATATTTGTGAAGATCACTATTTTATTGATTGATTGATTGGTAATGATTGTTGAAATTGATTCATATATGATGGTGAATGCAATTAATTTAATGGTTGGGTTCATATTTGTTTGAGAACACGATGCACGTGTACGAAATCTGCAGGTGCACGAAAATTTGATATAGGAATCCTCAATTTTATAATTAGTTTTTTTTTAAAATCAAGTTACACATTAAGACGTATATAAGCGTAGCACTACAATAAATATATATATATGTAGCAAAAAGTTAATGCCACACATAGTATGTGTCGCCCATAAAATTTAATGTGTTTCCAAGGAGACAGAGATAATTAACACAACGATTTATGTGTCTCTGAAATTCATTAAACGTCGGTGTAATTAGGCAAATAAATAATACCGGTTCACTTAAGAGTTACTTATACGCGTTGCTAAAAACGTCTCAAAATTAAGTGTGTGATTTGAGATAGTTATAAATGTTGTTTAAATTCTTAGCAACTGAAATAAATGTCTCAAATCAGGCCATATGGTGTAGTGTGAATCAGAATTCCTTGACTCAGTGACCGTTAGAAGACCGTTAGATTTAACAGTGGTTGTTCGTTTGACTCCGATGGCCGGTGACAGTTTCCAGTCACCTGAGATGTTTTTCCGGTGACTTCCCCGGTCGATTTCCAGTCACTTTTCTGGACTCCGACGACCAATTTTAGACAGAAACTATAGTGGGTTATTTCTCACACATGGGCATGGTGAACTACTTTGATTTGTACTTTTAAAGACTTGACCTATGTTTAGAAACAAGGAGAGTTATAACAAGGAATGTCTTTTCTACACACTTTTACATCTAATTTTTGGGAGGAAGGGGCAAAGGATATTATTCTTTTTCACGCATCTAGGGTTTGTTTTGTTTCTCATCTTATTTTACTCAATTATATTTTGTGAACTCCATAGCTATGAGTAGCTAAATACATATTATTGGTTAGGGGTTTTAAGTTTATTTCTCAGACATGATATTTATTCAATGAATTAGTTTTGTCTCGACTTTGTCGTTTATGATTCATTGTTAATATTATCATATGATTTGAATGCTTGTTTGGTTGAGTCCGGAATCGATCGATTTTGCCTTCATATCTAAAGCTAAATTAGGGTTTTCATTACGTAAAAGTTGACGAATTCAGATTTTAAGTAGCATAAGTGCGGTTTTCGCTTGTAGTGATACATCCTAGGAACCACATATGAATCATAACCTTTGTTAAATTGAATTAGTGCATTTTCCACGTTCAATTACATTGATTAGCCTTATTTCACAAAACATAATGCTCAAGGGGAATTAAACTTGATCAGTGCTTTTACAAGTTGAGTTGTTCTCTAGGTAGAATTCATTCTTGCATCTTTTAATGTATGTGTGATGAATTTGGAAATTAACATGATATTATTTCGATCAAGGTATCCTAGGGCTTTTGATAAAAGAGAGATTAAATTACAAATTCTAGTTATTGATATAAATATATGTTTATGAATGATACAATCCCTTGACCAATATCTTCATCATATTGATTACTTTAAAAAAAATTATTTGCTTTCTTTTTACTTAGTTTTATCACTTTGAACAATTCCAAAACCAAAACCCCCTTACTTAAGAAATTGAAATTGAATAAAAACAATAGCCTCCCGTGGAACGAATCTTTCTTACCATATACTTAATCTATATCTTCTAAAAGTGAGAAAGTGAATATAATTTTGACGTGGTACGACATACATCAACTTTTGGCGCCGCTATCGGGGATGCAGTGGATTGTTATTTTGCTTTTGAATTCTTATTTCAGTTTTTAACTTAGTTTTTCTAGAATTTGTTTTTCAGGTACTATTTCTTTGGTGAATGCTTAAAGAGGGTAGACCAAGTCCCATTGGTATATGTCCTCGATCAGGCACTTTACTAAAAGACTACGTTCGAGCGGTGAACACTCCTCTTCCTCGTTCATCGATAAGTGAATTCGTAGATTCAGACATAGAGGAAGAACGAGAAGAAATAGGTGACCGTACACTCAAAGATTTAGCTTCTCACAAGATAGATACGCATCAATGGTGTATTCAAACTACATCAACCTTCGAGATCAAGCCAGGGTTGATCCGTGAGCTTCCCAAGTTTCATGGGATGACTAACGAAGATCCAAATAAGCATCCTATGGACTTTCATACCATAGTCATGGCTATGCTATCTGCTGAAACCGACTCAGACGGAGTCATGCTATGAGCTTTTCATTTCTCGTTAGTAGACACTTCCAAAGAATGGTTGTACTATTTTCCTCCTAATAATGTCACAACATGGACCGTTATGAAGAAATTTTTCTTAGAGAGATACTTTCCTCCATCAAAGGCAACGCAAATTCGAAAAGAGATGTGTAGCATCAAGCTGATGGTAGGAGATACATTGTATGAGTGCTGAGAACGTTACAAGAGATTGGTAGCCAGCTTCCCGCATCACCAATTCAACGACTTAATGGTAATTCAATACTTCTATGAAGGTCTTCAATCGAGTGATAGAAACCTCCTTGACGTTGCAGGTGGTAGTGCATTGGTGAACAAGACGGTAATACAGGCGAAAAAATTGATTGAGAACATGGCAGCGAATTCTCAATAATTCTCACACCGTGGGTTGTAACCACTTGCAAGGAGAGTTAATGAAGTTAGCAAAGTCACCGAAGTCCGCCACCAAATGGGAAATATGGCAGCAATGGTGTAACAAATTGCAGCCGCAGTGGTACCATCTTCTCCAACTATTGAAGACGACAATGAACAAGCTAACGCCATCTTCCCAAATCAACAAAGAAGGTATGATCCTTATTCCAGTATTTACAATCCAGGATGGAGAGATCATCCCAACTTTAGTCACACAAATAAGCAAGTTGCGGTTCAACCACCTTCTTTCAACAATCAACGGGGTTCCAACAACAACAATTTCAGCGAAGGCAACAACCTCAAATTCAGAATTGAAGCTTAGAAGAAATGTTGAAAGCGTTCATGCAAAGGACCGATAATGCAATTAAAGACCTACAAAAGCGAGTTGGTTCTATGGCTAGTGAGTTGAATAAAGTGTAGTCACAAAATAGTAGGAAACTCCCTTCCCAATCTCTTGTTAACCCAAGAGAGAATGTCAATGATGTTATATTTAGAAGTGGTACATGACTTGTGCAACCTGAAATTACTTGTATGGACGATACGGAGACTCAAAAAGAGCCAATTTTGGAGGGAGAAAACTCTGATTCTCCCCTAATTCCTGAGGTACCTAAACCTAAATCTAAATCCAAAACTTATATTTCTACTTATGTTCCTCCTTTACCTTTCCCTCACAGATTCGCTAAATCCTAGAAGCTGGAACAAGAAAAGAAGATTTGGACATATTCAAGAAGATACAAGTGAACATTCCTCTCATAGATACTATCAAGCAAGTTCCCAAGTATGCAAGGTGTTTGAAGGACTTATGTTCCAATAAACAAAGACTTACCGGTAATATGGTAATGCGTGTGGGGGAGAATGCTTCGGCAATCTTGCAAAAGAAACTCTCACTCAAATGTAGAGATCCTGGTAGTTTTGACATTTGATAGGCACTTTATTTATATATTTTTACCATCCAATTTATATTTACTAGTACTCAATTTTAAACTAAATTATTATTTTTATGTTTTTATAAGATGTTTACCTAAAACCCGATGATGCAAATAAACATTAGTTTAATTATAATTATTAGTCGTACCTTGGAAATAACAAAGCAAGTGGATGAAATGACGAGTGAGTTGTGAGAATGAGGCATAAAGGGAGTTGGACTTGTATGGACGTTGGCTTGGTGGTTGCTGGACTTTGGAGTAGTTGGTGGAGTTAACGAAGTAAAAAGTGTGAGACAGTGAGTGAGTCTGGCTAGGTGACGTGGCAAGACTCAAGAGAATGCTTCTGGAATTTTTAAAATTTGGTGGTAGTAAAAGAAAAGTGGGAGGCTTGCTTTTCAGTTTGCTGACCAAGATTGTAGTTGGATGAAGAGCACGGAAATTAAGAGGAAGCAGGCAGTTAGTGGCTCGGTTAAATAAGAATAAGAAAAGAGAGTTGTCTTGGAAGGTGGGGTCGTGTGGCTTGTGAAGATAGGAATTAATTGAGACGTTGTTTAGCTGTGCAAGTGAATTGAAGTGGGGTCTACTGCTGAGAGGCTAAAGAAGTCAGGCTAGCACATGACGTGAGATATTTTTGGTGAGGGTATGACGGAAAAGGATTAAAAAGAAAAGTGAGAACATAAATTGAGGAGAGACATAAAGGTTCTGGACGGAGAGAGATTGAATGATGACGACTATATTAGGCTGTGGTTGGGAGGCACAAAGGAGAGTATATAGAGGAGACAGAGACTGACAGACCAGGAAGGTGGATAGGAAGAGAGAAGGTGGGCGTAAAAACTGAAGGGAAGAAAACTTTTTCTGGGTGTTAGAATGGTTGGATGGGAAACGAGACAGAGAAGAAAAAGACTATAAATCAAGGGTTTAATCTCACCTTTCTATTCTTCTGTTAATTATTTTATGGGTTCTGAGAAACCCATTATCATGTCTTGCTAGATTTTTGTGACTAGGGTTTCAGGTAGAAACCAATTTTGATTATGGAAAACTCATAAATAAATGGTTTAAATGTTTAGTAATTTATCTTCATTGTTTGCTTGATTAATTATTGCATAAATAATGGAATTGATCATATATGATTTCCGTTTGATATGTCGTGCTGGGATTAGATTCTTTGACGATGTATGATCACAAATTGATATTTGATTCTTTGAAACTATATATTGGCTAGATAGCTCTACTGATTGTTTATGCTTTCAAATTGATATACCATGCTTAGTAACATTTGATGGGATATATTTTTCGATTGATAAGCAATTCTTTAGATATGTCAACTTGGAAGCGAAGTAAATTACAGTGGTAAAACGATTGCTTTGGAGATTAGATGCGAGTTCTATATATCAAATTGGTGAAAACCGAAAACCCTAGTGCCCTCTCTACTTGATCATATTGTATATTTTAACTAGTATATTTTATTATTTTCTCGTTCATTTGCACTTCTGAAAATCCAAAAACATAAAAGTACCATCCTTGGTTAGTTAATTAGAAATATTGATTACATTATTTCCACTACTCCTTGTGGGTTCGACCCGTATTTTCCACTATCTACTAGTTAGACACCGTGCAATTGCGGTCTTTATAAATAGGGTATTCCAAAATCCTATCAACATTCCCATTACTATTGGTAATACTAAGCTTGCAAAAGCTATGCTAGACTTAGGAGCATCCGTTAATGTTATGCCCACATCAATTTATGAATCTCTGAATTTAGGTCCTCTTAAGAATACGTGTATTGTTTTGCAACTAGCGTAACAATATAATGTTTACCCTAAGGGTATTGTTGAGGATGTTCTTGTGCAGGTTAATCAACTTTTATTTCTATCTGACTTTTGTGTGCTAGAAATGAATGATGGATCTCCGGATTCATCCATTCCATTGTTGCTTGGGCGTCCCTTTATGAAAAGGCTAAAACCATCATTGATGTTGACAAGGGAACGCTAACTATGGAATTTGATGGAGAAAAAATACGTTTCAATATTTTTGAGACGATGCGATATCCTAGTGATGTTAATTCTTGTTTTTCCATTGATGTTATTGATACTTTAGCATAACAAATATTTGAATTGAATGGTTTAGATGCTCTCAAGGTTGTACCATACCGGATTTCGGTTCGTACCGGTCGAGAGCGATACACTGGTATGCCGGTATACCGGGGAAATTTCTGTTTAAATATCGTGAAATATCGGTCCATATATTTTATACCTATAGTTTTATAAAAAAAATACTAATTCACATTTTATAACTATAAATATATTTTAACACGTTATAACAAACATTTTTTCACAAACTTTAGAAAGATAAATTAGTATTCATCCAAAATATATAGATCCATAGATTTCATACAAAGTTCAAACTGGAAATACAAGAGAAACAAGAACAACTTCAAAGTTTATCGTCTAAAATGCTAATTAAACAAAGATATTACAATTACAATATCATTAGATTAACTGTAGATATTATCATATGCATATATAATTCTAAAATATCATAAGAAATATGAGTAACAATTGAAAACCCTAAAACAAGGATAAATTATTATTATTATTATTATTTTTTAAATAAAAAAATAAAAATAAAACGAAAAAAATGGTCGTATCGGTCAATACCGGTCGTACCGGTAAAACCGGTACAGTCCATACTGGCCGATTTTTTCGGTCAAAGGTATACCGGATTTCGTCTCGCTTTTCGGCCGAAACCGGTAAAACCGACGGTATACCGGCCGTACCGGCCGATATGGACTACACTGGATGCTCTAGAAACTGTTTTCACTAAACCAATTGATAAGAATGTGAAGTGTGGTAATGAAATTGGGGAAACCCTTGGTGATCTCAATTCACTTCAAGAGGACCCAAATGCTCATAATGTTTATTTTATATCTTTACCATGTTCTAATGAAAAACTTGTACCCTCTATCTTGCAGGCACCAAAATTAGAATTGAAACTTCTCCCGGGTCACTTAATGTACTTGTACTTAGGTGAGAAGGAAGAGTTACCGCTTATAGTTTCTAATGAGCTTACGCAACTGCAAAAACAAAGACTTCTTAGGGTGCTAAGAAAGTACAAGACAACCATATGATGGACAATTGCCGATATAAAGGGAATAAGCCCTGCTGTTTGTATGCATAGAATACTTCTTGAGGAGGGTGCAAAGCCAACTAGGGAAGCTCAGCGCCGTTTGAACCCTCTGATGATGGAAGTAGTGAAGAAAGAGATTCTCAAGTGTTAGTACCTAAAAATTGATTCTAGGCAAAATAATGTAATGTAGAAGTACTTTCTTTAGATTCGGTAATCAAAATCGTACAAGACAATCCTAAACCACGATCGTAGACGTTCCGCCCTGTTTCGGTCATAAGGAGAGAAAATGGGTTGATCTTAGGGGAGGGAAGCAAAGAAATTTGAAGGAATTTTGTGTGTTGAATTGTGTGTAGAGTTGTTGAACTATTGGGAATCACAGAGCTTATGTGAATGATAAGCTTGTTGTGTTTTCTGAATGGGTCAAGGAGCCTATTTATAATAGTTTGGGAACACACACTTTTCCTTGTAAAGTAATGATGGTAGTGAAGAGATGAAGAAAGTGGAAATCGTGGGGATAATAGTATAATCGCCATGGAATCTTCGGAAAAACATTATTCCATTATTCCATTAACCACTTCAACCTTACCACTTCTTTATAACTTCCTTGTCATGGGATGTTTGTCACGCCCATGTTGCTGTAACCGCCAGACCAAAACCCATGAAGAATCCCCCCATGTTATTGTTTCTGATTTTTCGTAGAATTTAGTGAAGTCATGGACTCAAAGTATGAATGAGTTTTGCCCAATTGTGCTAGCACGAGCAAGTGAATGGGCGCAAAAGAAGAGAAAAAGGAATGGAGAAAGCTAGCGCTAGCAGCACCGTTGGCACTGATGTTATCTCTAGTACTAGTGTTGTTGCTAGTGCTAGCACCGCTAGGACTTGTTTGGAATTGCGTTGTTATCTTTTTGACTTTTTGGTTTTTTCCTAGCCTTTTTGGCACATGTGTGTGCTACTCATTGGTGCCAGAAGTGTGTATCTAGGTTTTCGTAAGGCTGGCACTTGCTAGTGCCATGATTGTCGCTTATGCACCACTATCTTCGGCCTTTGTCAAATTCGTGGCCATATTTATGGCTTGTTTAGGTTTTTTCTCAATTGTATGAGATTTGATGTTAACATTTATGCTTAACTTTCATGCAGTGCATTCAGAACATTTTTAAGAGATTCAGCCCTGGAGGTTTGCAACTTGAGATAATGTTTGATGCGTCGGAAAATCGACTTTATTTTACCGCTAGCGCACATTGTCGAAAGATGCAGACAAGAGAAAATACGGTTTGTTCCCACGAGGAATGTGTATTACTTATTCTAATTAATTTAAGTAAATTTTGAGTCTAAAGATATTTTTCAGATTTTTGTACAGATTTAAACTAATGAATGAATTAAAACTATTTAATAAACATTGAAATCAATAATAGAAAAACGTTATGGTTTCAGGAATCCGTTGTAGATTAGGGTTTACTTGCGTTCATCACAAAGGGTATCGATTTTACTCGTGCAAAATAAAAAATCTAGCTACTAATACACGGAAAATATTTCGTTTAAGAATCTTAGAAAAGAATTTTCAAAAAGAATTGTTTGTTCTCAACCTAAGGTAGAATTTCGAAGTACTAGGTATACGTGGCATAAATAGTCAAAGAATATTCATAAAACGATTACCGCGAAAGGTTCAACGAGTTCTTCTACTAATCAAACAATGAACTATACATGGCATAAAACATGAAAAATCATCGAGAATGATAAAACATTGAAAGAGAGACAAAACATTGACATTAAGCTTTTATAGTTGAAAACCCTAGTTTTGAAACACAAGAAAATCTATCTCTACAAGTTCATCCTTTCACCCTAACAAAGAGATTTAGCTAGACACGACTTTCTTAAAAGCCATTAAAAATTGATTAAGAAAATATTCTATCTGTGAGAAGTTGTGTAGAAAATTGTATCTAGGCTCCCCTTTATATAGGCTTTGGTGACCTCCTCTTGATCCTTATCCAACTAGGAAACCTAATTATATTAAACTCCTCCACCTCCTTTTGATCCTTATCCAATTAGAAGACTTAAACTCCTCAAAAACCAACAAAAACCCTAATTTTCACGTCAAAGGCGAGCCTAAAACGCTTCCCTTATTTTTCTTCCATTGGGTCTTTAGCAATTCTTCATTGTAGAGCTCAGTTTCACTTCTTTCAGAGATGTAACCTAATAAAACACATAAACTACAAAAGTAATAATAACACACAGTAATTCACACAAAATCTAGCAAATAAGTATAAGGAAATGATACTTAAAATATGTAAATTATGCACTTATTAATGCTTAATGTGACTCTGCAATTAGATGGTATGCATCTAATTAGTATTTTTATTCAGATATGGCATAGCCTCTATTCTGAATGTTCACAATTTTGTATAATCAGCATGCTCTGATTAATACAAATTGTTTATATGGATGCACATGAAATAACGAGGGTTTATCTAGGTAAAGCCCTGAAATTTTATAAGTGCATAAATATGTAAAGAGCTACAGAGCTAATTTAGCCATGAGCTGAATATATATTCTCAATTCTCTTATGGAATGTAAGCTAACAATATGTATTTATAATTCTGATGCCGGTCAGAAGTTTTATCCATATTTATTTCATGCTTCCGCAGCTAGGCGAATAACAATATTACAATTTTCTCCTTTGTCAAAAATTCACCATCAATATTAAGCCCTCTACTTAGCGCGAAACAGTAATGTTTCACTTTTAAGCACTAGATGGTAATTGTTTTTTACCGAGCAAAATAAATCAATAAGCTTAGTTGTCTGATATTACCAAGAATTTTGATTTGGTGATGCTCCATTGATGCCGAATAGTTGATGTAGTAGTATCTGCAAGTGATAGAGCATCGTATGGAGAGTATAAGCTAGGAACCGTGGCTGATTTGTATGACAAAGAGACCAAAACTGACCCGTGTGCAACACATGACCATGGTTTCAAAGAGGAAACCCTTGTTTGACCTAAATTTGGAAACTAATTACTATAAAAGGAAGTGAACCCTTTTTTTTTTCTCCATCACCGCCAACACCTTCATTCCTCTCTTTTCCTTTAGCGACGACCACAACAGCTGCTCCATTTCCTTCTGCCGGTGATGCCACCAACCAGTCGATGCCGACCAATTATCCGGCCAATTTCCGTCGCGACCAGGTTAGTTTTTTTTTGTTTATGTGAATAGTTCACGTGAGTTTTTTTCTTGCTCTTTTGCGTGAGTAAATACTCACACATTTCCTCCTTTTTGACGTGAGTGTTTACTCACCCTTTGAAGCATCATCGCTTGCTTTGTTGCATAAGCATGCCATTGACTTGGTATTGATCTTTTTTTTGATAACTTCTTGCATGTGAACTCCAATTGTTGTCTCTGATTGTGATACTCCTTCATTGGCTTCACTGCAGCGTTATTAAGCTTTTTCCAGGTACACTAGGGTTTGTAGCAATTTCCTAGGTGCTGATTTATATATATAAGCATGTATTTTCATCTCAGTACTATACATATACATAAAATAAAACCAAACCTTTTGCATGATTTCCCAGTTGTTGATGCGAATATTATTAGAACCAATTGTAGATGTTTATAAATCAGAAAGATAATGCCACCACTGCCTCTAGTCGTGATAGAAGCAAAAATTCTGACATTGTTTCTCTAGACGTTGTGAGCATCCATGCTAAGCTTTTTGATGGTGTTGTTGAAGAGGCTGCTGATCCTAGTTATGTTGGCAACTTTATTCGGAACATCAACAACGACCCTCAACCTCAGAGTATTTACCCACAAGCTCTTGTCAGGTGTTGTTTGCATAGAAGAGAGTGTATGCCTTTATTTTTTGATTTCAAAACGTTCAAAATTCCCTTCTCGAATGGAAAACATGGTCTAAGGTTATGTTGAAGAATCCTCAGGTGAAGCTGGTTTTAGAAAAAGATAAGATATTCCATGTTGTGCAAGTGTATAAGAATTTGAGAATGAACAAGGACACGAAGGGTCTGCTTGCATTTGCTTCTCATTGGTGTGGTCCAACCCATTCAGTAGCATGCGCTTGGGGTGAGTTAACAATCATTTCGGAAGATGTAGCGGTCTTGTTGCAGCTGCCCGTTGTTGGTAGCATTCCGGTTGAATGGTTTGAGCAGGAGATGAAATATGGTGCCATCCTTAATTGGAAGATAGAAGAGCTGTAGGAGTCCGGTCGTTGCAATAAAAAAATTACTCGGCTTGGATTGACCACTAGTAGAACGGAAGTACAAGTGTTGATGGCCTTGTTGTTGATGATCCTTTATGCATTGCTGCATTCCTTGTACTTTGGCTTTCTAGAGATGTGTTTGAAGATTCTCCTGGAGGCCAATTGAAGCCTGCACTTGTTTCATTCGCTGTTGCTCTTGCTGGTAGAAAGATTCTTCCCCTTGGTAATTTGTTTTTTTGCTCCTTATATTCTCATTTGAATTATTTTATTCGTGACATGAGGATTTCCATTGGTCATGCCAAGGTAGAGTCCTTCATCCCTGTTATGTTTGTGCAATCTTGGCTATGGGAACATTTTCCTGAATATGCGCCAAAGGCCAAGCCTTCTTATCCAAGTGCTGAAATTGAGTACACTAGAATACTTCGTTGGGGTAAGAAGAAACCGTCTTCTATTAGTCTTATTAGCTTAATGGACAATGAGAAAAAGGTGAATTTCAGACCTTGGGGTTTGAAATTTCCATATGTGATTCCAGCGAAGATTTTTGCTGAGAGTTCTGGTATTGTCCTACGCTCTGGTTCTGCTGGTGAGAGTAATATTACTACAGATAGTGATACCACTTTTATCAATAGTTGCACTCCAGGGTATATCCTCGCTATTTGTTCCGGTAGCTACATCATGCAGAGTTATAACATCGATAGAGCGGCTCAGCAAATGGTTTTTGATAATTCGATCCCCCATTACCCGTACTAAGACGCATCCTCTAGACGTGCTTCATCAATCTGAGGGTGGCCATACCATTTATGATCGATGCATGCCTTTCCTCCAAGTTGATAGGAAAGGACGTGTTACTGGTGAATATGCTGCTTTCTGGAATGCACAACTTACCATCCTTGAGAACTTCGTGTCTAGTGATCCTTCTGATGTACGTGACACGCCTTCTAGGAAGGAATTAGCAGATCGGCCAAACTTGAAAATGAGTTCTAGAGCGAGACATGATTCGATTGTTAGCTTGTTACAGGTATATTAAGTCATCCTCCATTTAATCGCCATTATTTACTCAGTAATTAAGTATCTAATTCATTTATTGTAGTCATGGTTCTCAGAACATTCTATGTCTGATATTAAGACGAATGCCATTACCTATCCTGGAGAGAAGAGACCACAAATGATTATACGTGAAAGTGGAGACCGTCCTTTGAAGAAGGTGAACGTCTTGTATTTTATATTATGTTTCCTTTTTGTATGAAATAAATCTATATTTTCTTCTGACGAGTACTTTTATATAGCCTAGGAGTGTGATTCGTCAAGGTAGATTGAGTATTCAACCTTTCAAGTTTGGCGACGCAGCTGTTATTAGCATTTCGGTTCCTTATATTGTAAGTAAACTTTCTTTTAGATATCGCCGAGTTGCATCATCTTTCTTCTAACTGAATTTGATGAATTCTGTCTTTTATGAATAATCATCATTCTTAGATAACTAGCAACACGGACATCCTAGTATCAGAAAGTATCGTTGTGGTTGGAAGTACTGAGCAAAAAGACCAAGACGACAACGAGCCTGAAATGTCGTCTCATACTGAAGTAATTGAAAAATTCATATCTGAGAATGAAGAATTTGTTGGCAAGTCGTATTACGAGATGTTTTCTGCTTCTGATGACTTGTCACAACTCCAAGTAAGTTTACTTCATTGTTATATAATTATAATGGCATGATTATAGCTCTTAGACCACCAAATGTGTAGAATCATGCATGATTTAATAAAAAAAACTTTAGCACTTTTCACTGTCAGAAAAATTCAGATTCAGGTCGTCTTGCCGTAATGGCTGTAGAATCTTCAACCGAAGTTGGAATGAGGTGATTGACCTCTGATTATTTAACTAACAAAAACACCTAACTTTTGCAAAAAATTTTCCTGAATTTAGAGTCCGTTTGCTAGGTGAAAAAGACTTGACACCGAGCGTCCAGAACTTTCCAGGAGAAATTCTATAGGTTTTCAGCTGTCATGTAGTCGACCGTTTTGTCTGCCTCTATTAGCTCGTTTCTTTTATTAGTGTTCCTTTTTAGAATGTTATAGTATACATTAATATGAATCATTTGATATATAAGTCACCTTCAAATCCTTACCAATTTGTGTGAGTTTCAGTTCTTCCGAAAGGCGGTGAAAAGATGTTCCTGGCAGCATTTTTGGAAAACGATGCATATCTTCTCTAAACTATGTTACATGACCCAAAACACTTTTTAATGAATTTTTAGATTTATAATAGATATATTTTATTAATTTCTTGATTTGTGCTTCAATTCCTTGTGTTCTGAGATATTTTGGCTTATCATCTCTATAATGTATCTGTTTTTAGGGGGAATGAACCAAAACAAAGAGATGAACTTGAAGGTGAAAGATTGGGGATTACCATGAGACGTGGCGCTAGTGATATGTCTTTTACAACTCAAAACCATGAGAAAGTTCTCCCTGTCGTAATTGTTGAATAAAGCACTTTGAGTGGTGTCAGTGTACAAAATACTGGTGTGATAGAGACTGCTTCGAATGACTACCCGAACGTTGGAGTTAGCGTTAACTACAAGTTTGATAGGACTCGGAGGCTCGACTACATATGTATTGGGAGTTTCAATGTTCCTTGTGTCTATACTGAGCTGTACACCACGATTATGAAGAAGTTTGGTCATTTCTTCGTAGATAACCCCCAAAATTATCGTAATATGGAGAAGAATGTATCTCTTTTTTTTTGTCGACTGTTCGATATGGTTTCCCTCCCCCGGGTTCTTTGAGACTGGAAGGATTCCTTGGAGGAGGCTGAAATAGCTGAACTTAATGTTTCATGGCTTCGTCGTCATTCAGAAGCTATTGAGAAGCATTTTCTGGAGAAAAACGATCCTACAACCCCGAGACGGTTTCCAAGGCCAAATGTGAAGTTGATAAGATTTCTATGAAGTTAAAGATTGCGACTGAGACCCTTGAGCAATTGGAAAAGGAATATACTGAAGGTGCTGAACCAGTCTTTAAGGAGTTTTCTTAAACTTTTGGGATTTTATAGGTTTCTGATTCATATGGCTTTTTTGTGGTTTTATTCTGGGATTTTTAAGTAGGTAGGAATTTATTTTGTATAATTTGCAAGGATTCTTTTTTTTCTGAAAAGAAACAATGATTTGCTTGATTAATAAATTGAAATCCTAAGTATGAATGCCAGGTATCGCAAACATTTTGGAGGAATTACAAATATTGCATAAAACAAGGAAATGTTGTGGGGTGATGGTAGAAATCTTCAAGCGTTGTGAGCTTTAAGACACTTGCCATGTATGACCACTCCTTCTGTCTTTTCAGTATTGATAAGTTTGTAGTAACCGTCGATCAAGGCTTCAGTGAAAAGATACGACTCTTTCTCAAGAGAGGCTGTAATTTTCTCCATTGTTTCTCCGACATAGAAGGGATTGGGTTTGGGCACCTTATATTCATGACATGTCTTTTGAATTCACGGGTTACTAGTTTCCTCATCTCCAGTAAGGACTATCCATACCCATTTCATAAATTTTTGAAAAGGATCAGCTTCCCATTCACATCGTCGATTCAGAGTAGGGTTGATATCCGGGTCAAGTCCCCAAGCTTTGATGGGACATGAGATCGCTGGTTGCAAAAGAGTTAGTTGGATATGACTTACTTGTGTGCGAAAACTTCGGACATATGATGTCGTATCCTCTCATGGAAACTGCTTCACATCCAGGTTCATTGTGCGGTAAAACTCGTCTGATAGGTAATCTTCGGGATTTGCTGGCTTGTTTGAGAGTCTTGGAGGTGTTGGCGCTGGCAACGAAGATACACTTGATTCCATCTTGGTGCTATGGACCCATTGGCGTCCCAGAACCATATTATAATTTGGATCCTCCTTGACAATGTGAAACGTGGTATGTGTTCGGGTGTCACCCACTTTTATCTCAAGAGTGATGTTGTCGTAAGCACTCTGGGACTTTCTCTCATAATTCTTTATTACGGATGGCGAGTATATGGCTTCGTGCCTGGAAATTCCCACAAATCTCAGAGTCTTGATAGTGATGATAGTGACGTCAGTGCCTGCATCGATTAATATTTGCTCGAACTTGGTGTCCTTGAGGCAAGCGGTGGTGAGAAGTACCCATTTAGGATTCTCATCGTGCTGGATGACTATGTCTTCTGAGGAGGACTTGGGATACATGGTAGCTTTTTCTGCAAAGAGTATACGCTTACCTGAAACAACACGATTGAGAGCAGTAAAAATATCTTTGCGTTGTGCCTTCGATAGATAAAGAAGTTCACATATGCGCTCCATTATGGTTTGGAAATTTCTGTTAACGTAGTCCCCAGATAAAGTAAAGCTCATGAAAGAGAGGGGATCTTTGTGGACACCTTCAGTCCCCGAGCATAGCTCCCCTGAGTCGATCTTTTCTCTGAAGATACGCCTTAAGCCGTTGCATTCACTGGTGGGATGGTTGACAAACCTATGGAAGTGACAATATTTTGGATTTGACATGTCTTCCTCAGTTGGTGGGTGTCGCACATGTGGTAACTTGATGGCCCCATTTTGTACCCACAATTCCAACAGTTCGAGGACCTCCTCCATGGAAAGGGGAAGTCTGGAATTATTGTATATGTGTTGGTTTGCTGTATCTGACGCGGAGTCTTGACCGAACCTTTTCCTTGAATTGGTGTTGGTGCTGTTGTCGGGGCTGATACAGTACGCTTAGCATATGATGACGATTGAGGTGCTTCTTTTCTCTTGCCTCCTTCTTCAGTGACATCATCTATGGAGTGTTTGGGTATAATGTTGTTTATTCACCAGATGTCTACTTCCACGGGTGTCTCCATGGATTTCTTCTCTGGCCGGTCTTGTTCTTTCCAACAAGGCCGGAGCAGTTGTTACTGACCTCTTGGCGTCCTCATGTAGCTCAAAGAAAGTTTAAAATCGTAAATTTTCTAACAAAGCACGATAAACAGGAATCATACCGTTGATGCAAAGCTCCACCAATTATTTCTCAGTCACGTTCTGGTCATGGCAGGCAAGAGCTTGTGTTCTGAACCTCTTCACATATTCGTTGGTATGCTCGTTGTTCCTTTTGAACATTCTCCCCAATGTACGAGAGAGTGATTTCCTCGAAGACAAAGAAATAATTTTTATAAAAAACATTGACCATCTGAGATCAACTAGAGATGTTGTTGGGGGCGGGGTTGTTGTATCAGGTATAAGATCTTCCTGTAAGAGATTTGGAAAATTCTTTTGAGACGCAATACTTGGTTATATTCATGTACTCCTAACGATTCCAAGAATCGAGAAACATATTCTCGAGCGTTCCCGGTTCCATCGTACAATAAGAATGGTGGAGATGAATATCCGCTCGGAAGTGCAATCCTCTAAAATTTTTGTTGGATAAGGGGGTTGGTGTTGATGGAATGAAAATGAATTTTCTTTTCCAAGGTTTCGCAGGAGCCTTTCCAAGTCTTCAGGAGTGACAAAGTTTTGTTGTTGTTGATTCCTTTCTGGTATACCGTTAGTGATGACCCTTACTTCATCATCTACTTAGGCATTAACTCTTGACATGTTGGCGCTGCCAACAGTTGTGCTATTTACTTTCTCCATTTGATGATGACGCTGCTCTGGTGTTAACTGCTCTATTAACGTCTTGATAAAAGTAAAAACTTCCTTCTGGGTACTGGCCATGGATACTTGACTTTCAACCAAAGTTTCTTGTCGTTTCATCAAATCAGATATGGTTGGTGATGGCTGCTCATTGTTTTTGTCACATTCAGTGGGACGGAGAGAGGTATTAGTATTTTTAGTGGTGGTGTTTTGAGGAATGATCTCTAGAATTCCACCACTGGCGTTGTTGGGGTTAGGAGTGGGTGTTGAACCTGAATTGGGGTTGGTTGTTGAACCTGACCTAAGCTCCACCATTTTTGGGTAGTCGAAGAGTTGATTTTCTGATGGTTGAAGAATTGGATTCGTGACCAAGAAATTGATCTCCCACTGTGGTCGCCAATTGTTAGTACCTAAAAATTGATTATAGGCAAAACAATGTAATGTAGAAGTACTTTATTTAGATTTGATAATCAAAATCGTACACGGAAACAAAGAAAGTTGAATTTTGTGTGTTGAATTTTGTGTAGAGTTGTTGAACTATTGAGAATCACAGAGCTTATGAGAATGGTAAGCTTGTTGTGTTTTTCTGAATAGGCTAAGGAGCCTATTTATAATAGTTTGGGAAAACACAAGTTTCCTTGTAAAGTGATGGTGGTAGTGAAGAGATGGAGAAAGTAGAAATTGTGGGGATAATGGTATAACCGCCTTAGTATCTTCGAGAAACCATTATTCCATTAACCGCTTCAACCTTACCACTACTTTATAACTTCCTTGTCATGAGATGTTTGTCACACCCATGTTGCTGTAACCGCCAGACCACAACCCATGAAGAATCCCCCCATGTTATTGTTTCTGATTTCTCGTAGAATTTAGTGGAGTCATGGACTCAAAGTATGAATGAGTTTGCCCCAATTGTGCTAGGACGAGCAAGTAAATGGGCGCAAAAGAAAAGGGAAAGCAATGGAGAAATCTAGCGTTATCGCTATCACTAAAACTATGGCTAGATTTATCTACTCAAAGTGACTCCAGTGCTAGCACCGCTACGGATTGTTTGGCACGTTCTTTGTTATCTTTTTGTATTTTTGGCTTTTTTCCTAGCCTTTTTGGCACATGTATGTGCTACTCATTGGTGCCGGGAGTATGTGACTAGGTTTCGCTAAGGCTGGCACTTGATAGTGCCATGATTGCCTCTTATGCACCACTAGCTTCGGCCTTTGTTAATGTCGTGGCCATATTTATGGCTTGTTTAGGTTTTTTCTCAATTGTATGTGATTTGATGTTAGCATTTATGCTTAACTTTCATGCAGTGCATTCAAACATTTTCAAGAGATTCAGCTGTGGAAGTTTGAAACTTGAGATAATGCTTAATGCGACTCTGCAATTAGATGATATGCATCTAATTAGTATTTTAATTCAGATATGGCATAACCTCTATTCTGAATGTTCGCAATTTTGTATAATCAACATGTTCTGATTAATACAAATTGTTTATATGGATGCACATGAAATAGCGAGGGTTTAGCTAGGTAAAACCCTGAAATTTTATAAGTGCATAAATATGTAAAGAGCTACATAGCTAATTGAGCCCTGAGCTGCATATGTATTCTTAATTCTCTTGCAGAATGGAAGATAAAGGTATGTATTTATAATTCTGGTGCCGGATCAGAAGTTTTATATATATTTATTTCATGCTTTCGCAGCTAGGCGAAAAGAAATATTACAAAATTCTCATTTGTCAAAAATCCACCATCAACATCAAGCTATTTGATGTGGGCGTTATCTACCCCATATCCGCAAGTAAGTGGGTGAACCCGGTACAAGTGGTACCAAAGAAGTCAGGTGTTACGGCGGTGCAAAATGATAAGAATGAACTTGTACTAACTCGTGTGCAAACCGGTTGGAGAGTTTGTATATATTACCGAAAGTTGAATGCAACCACTAGAAAAAATCACATTCCCTTACCTTTTATGGATCAAATGTTAGAGCGTCTATCCGGATATTCTTACTATTGTTTTCTTGATGGTTATTCTGGGTATAATCACATTGTAATAGCGTCGGAAGATCAATAGAAAACCACTTTTACATGCCCGTTTGGCACTTTTACCTATAGACGGATGCCATTTGGTTTGTGTAACGCACCCTTTAATTTTCAAAGGTGTAAGTATCTTTTCGGATTATGTTGAGAACATTATCGAAGTATTCATGGATGATTTTAGTATCTTTGGTGATTCCTTTGATCTATGTTTAAACAATCTTTCACTAATCCTTGAACGATGTGTTGAAACAAACCTTGTACTTAATTGGGAGAAGTGCCATTTCATGGTAACCAATGACATTGTTTTAGGGCATATTATATCTTCTAAAGGCTTGGAAGTAGATAAATCTAAGACTGATCTTATTCGTGCTCTTAAACCTCCCACTACGGTAAGAGAGATTCGTCATTTTCTTGGTCTCGTAGGATTCTATTGCAGGTTTATCAAGGATTTTCCAAGATCTCATCACCTTTGTGTCACTTGTTGCAAAAAGATATGGTCTTTAACTTCGATGAGAAGTGTTTGGCGGCATTCAATCGTTTGAAAGAACTTTTGATAACATCCACTATCATTAGACCACCAGACTGAAGCAAACCTTTTGAACTAATGTGTGATGCTAATGATTATGCGGTTGGTGCTGTTTAGGGGCAACGTATTTGGAAGCTACCTCATGCCATTTATTATGCTTATAGAACGCTCAATGAGTCCCAGCAGAATTATACCACTACCGAAAAGGAGTTGCTAGCCTTTTTTTAAAAAAAATTTCCGCTCTTATTTAATTGGTACGCAAGTTTTTTTTTGTTATCATGCAACACTTAGGTACCTACTTATAAAGAAGGATGCGAAACCAAGGCTCATTCGATGGATACTACTCTTACAAGAGTTTGACATCGAAATGAAAGACAAGAAAGGATTTGAGAATATGGTTGCTGATCATTTGAGCCGTATTACTGTAGACGATGAAGCTATCCCATTGCGTGAAAGTTTCCCGGATGAGAAACTTTTCTCAATCATCGTCGTTGAACCATGGTAATGCTGATGTTGTTAATTATTTGGTTTCTAAACAAATCCCTAGTAAATTGTCTCGTGATGAGAGAGACAGACTTAAGAGAATAGCGAACCAATACATATGGGATGATCCATACTTATGGAGTGTGTTCCCGAATATAAATTTTGTTTTATCTTGTATATTTTTCATTCTTATGTTTGTGGATGACACTTTGGACCCAAGAGAACCACACTCAAGGTTCTTAAGATTCGTTTTTATTGGCTCTCTTTGTTCAAAGATGCATATGAGTTTTGTATTACTTATGATAGGTTCCAAAGAACAAGCAATCTAGGTGCTCGAAATCAAATGCCACAAATTTATATTCAATTTATAGAAATTTTTGATGTGTCGGGCATTGATTTTATGGGTCCTTTTGTTTAACTCTTTTGGTAATTTCTATATTCCCATCGCTGTTGATTATGTTTCTAAATGGGTGAAGGCAATATCTACCCATACTAATGGTTCTAAAGTGGTTATGGATTTTGTTAAGGATTACATTTTTGCAAGGTTTGGGACTCCTAGAGCCATAATTAGCGACGAAGGATCATACTTTTGAAACAGGTTCTTTCGAGACTTGTTGAAGAAGTACAATGTTTCTCATAAGATTACGATGCCTTACCATCCTCAAACTAATGGACAAGCCGAAATTTCCAACCAAGAGATGAAATCCATTCTAGAGAAGACGATAAACCCTACAAGGAAGGATTGGAGTTTACGTCTCAATGATGTGTTGTGGGCATATAGAACCGCATACAAGCTCCTATCGGGATGTCTCCCTTTAGACTTGTGTATGGTAAATCTTATCATCTTCCCGTTGAACTTGAACATAAATCTTTTTAGGCTATTAAACAATGCAATATGGAGATAGATAGAGCAGGAAAGCAAACAAAGTTACAGCTCAATAAGCTAGAAGAGATTCATAATGATGCATTTGAAAACTCACGTATTTACAAGAAAAAGACGAAGGCATTTTATGATAATAAGATTCTAGAAAACAGTTTTGTGTTGGACATAAAGAGCTCTTGTCTAATTCCCGTTTGCAATTATTTCCCGGTAAATTACGTTCTCGTTTGGCTGATCCTTTTATTGTGCTTAATGTTTTCTCCCATAGTGCAGTAGAAATCCGTAGTTTGGCTACAGGCAAGGAACTGAAAGTGAATTGGCACCTATTGAAACCATATTATGAGAATTTCACTTCAGAAGTTGTAGAAGGCTGTAACTTTGTGGAAGCACTCCCTCTGGAGGAGTAGAGGCGAATAAGTAGAGAGTTAGGCTGACGACTTTAAACCAAGTGCTGCATGGGAGGCAACCCATTGATTTAATATTTCTTGTATTTTTTCTTGTTATTTTTCTGAATTTTCATATCATTATAGGATTCCCACCTTGATTTTACATTGGATGATTCAAATTACATTGAGGATAATGTAAATTTTAAGTGTGGGGGAGTGTTAAGCATATAGAATTTCCAAGTATTCACTTTTAAGTAGAAAATTTTAACTTTTTGTAACTATTTGCATGAAACCTCCAATTTTTAGATATTTTAGAATCACTTAGTATACTTCTAGCTACATTTACATACAGAGTTCTAACCGAAATAACTAAATTTAGAAGTATTAGAGAACTATATTCGGAGTTCTTAGTCGTTGAGAGGCTAGAGCTGACAAAAATGGACTTAAACCGCCGGTGGCGAATACAATATTAGAGAAGCCGATCATTCAATACCTATGAGTGAGGCACCAAACCTTCAATTCTTTGTACCTGTCTAAGTTGTCCGTTTAGAGTGTTTCATCTGCGTAAATTCCGGGTAGAATGATGAGCTATCCAACCTCGTAGCAATTTCAGCACTACTTTTTGATCTCTTGAGTGCTAATTATATCAATCATGAGGGTGACATCAGAATTACAAAAAAACCTTACCTTGTAGTTTGATTTGCAGTTGGCACCATTCTCTCTCTCTCGACAAAAACAGGTCCATAGAAACACCATTATCATCAACAAGCGGAACATTACAAATTTGAAGAAAGTTGAAGATGTTCAAGGTTTACAAGCAACACTACAAGAGCAAAATTTAGATTTAAAGTGAAGCGACAATACAATGAGAAAAATTCTATATCTTAGTTGAAGACTAAGTACAAGAGCGGAAATATAAAAAGAGGTGAATGTTTGTGAAGTTTATGATACCGAGACAATACAAGTTGTGAAGAATCAAGCGGTAAAATCCTTTTCCCACGACCATATTAGTTCATCGTATGTTTCATTTTTATTTTTATTTTTCAGTTTGTATTTCATATTTTATTGTCTCAATTTTTTTTTATTGCTTTAGTGTGTATTTTTTTTTTGTATTTATTCATTAAGGTCGTAGGAAAGAAGAAATCTATAAAGAAGTTTCATGCAACAAGAGTTTGAGAAGAAAAGAGTTAGAAATTGTCGAAGTTCTATGAAGTTCAAGAGTTCATTATCTACAGTTGAATCCGAAGACAAATACGTTACTATGTGACGCTGTGAGAGTAGTGGTGATTATAGATTAAATGAGAAGGCGAGTGAGCATTCACATCCTCGCATAGTGGTTGATTTCCTTTCGTAGAAAACATGCATTTTTCTTCCCAGGTTTCTTTGGGATATTCTAATACAATTTAGATGGTTTTCCCTTCCCACCATTCAACGTTTTTAGGATTTCTATCTTCATTCCTGCCTGCACATATGAGAACCATAAAGTGCGTCATTTGAATGCAATATCATAACACCCTATTGGTAAGGCAGAAACATTCGATCGCTCTCGATCCTAAATTCTTTCATATGATGGTTTTCTCATAACTCAAGAGTTAAGCATGAGAATAATGTTCTTTGATACATCTAACTTCTTATTATTAGTGTGCAGAAACTTTATGTCCTCTTAGCTCTTTGGATGCATGTGCTTTAGAATCTTTGAAAGTTGGAGTAGGTTTTGTAGGTAAATCTCTTGTAAACTCTCACGAGACTATAACTCGTCTACTAGGGACACCTAGGAGTTTAAAGGCTTGTTACACATGCTACGTAACCGTATCCTCGACGAAACGAAGTTATTGTATTTTAGTTAGAATAATTTAGTTTAGTTTAGTTTGATGATGACTAGCAAAGTCTAAATGTGGGGTAATTTGATAGGTGTCTAAAATACCTTAATTAATATTTATTATTTAATATTTCTTTGTTATTTATCTTGTATTTTGTATATATTACGTTTTTTTTTTCTATTTTATAGGTATTTTGGAGTCACTTTGAGTAAAAGAAGAAGAAAACACTCAGAGAGGGTAAAAGAATCATTTTAAACGAGAGTGTTAATGGTAGTCAAGACAAGAATATTTGCACCCAAACAGGGGCGGCCATATTCAACAACAGGGGTGAATAATTCTGTTTTTATCTATACCTAGAATTCTAGGTCAAGTTCCTTAACAATTTAGGTGACTCTCCCTCTCAATTATCCTTCAACTTGCCGGCAGAGAGAAATGGAAATGAAAACTGTGGTTGGTGATGAATAAGAGATGAAGATGTTGTGGGTGCATCTGAATCAGAGAAATTAAAGAAATGGAAGAACATGTTTGTGTAGGATTGACTGAGACCAGATCTGGTGGTGTTGTTTGATGGATTTCGAAGCCGAGAAAATAAAATAGAGATGGTGATGATGGTTGGGTAGCAGAGAAGAAGTGAAGAAGGTTTCGAGAATTTGAGAAGATTCAGATGGAGAATCAGTTGAAGTAGCAGAAAGAAGATGGTGAAGAATTTGAGTTGCTTCCGCTGTTGAAATTAGAGAATAAAAGATTTAGGGTTTGTGGCAGAGAACAAGGATTTGAATAAATAAGATGGGTTTCAGATTTTGAAGTGGCTACTATTGGAGAAGATGCTGTTGATTCTTGAGACAAATTACAATGAAGTGTGGATGTGTGATAAGGTATTGACTGATGGTGGTAATCAATGTTGGGGTATTGTGTGTCGGCAGTGAGAAGAGATGGATTCTGTGTTGGTTTGCTGAGAAAATAGATCCTGCAGTGAGAACAAGTTTGATATGATATGGATGTGTAGGTTGAAGCTGCAAGAAATGCTGAATGGCTTGAGGCATGCAAGAAGAATTTGCAGGAGTTACAATGGTTGTGGTTTGAATGAATGGCTTGTGTAGATGAATGTTAGGATCTGTGCAGGGAAGGAGCGATGAGAATTGCTTGAATCGAGGTCGGAAAAAGGCCAGAAAAAAAGGAAACTCCGCCTGATTTTCCTTAAACCGGCTTGAATCACTGATTCAGATGACTCAATTAAGTAAGACCCAGTTACCCGAGTCAGACCAGCTGACTAGATGACAGACTCAGAATTTCTTGACTCACTGACCGTTAGATTTAACAGTGGTCGTTAATTTGACTCCGATGGACGGTGACAGTTTCCAGTCACCTGAGATGTTTTTTCGACGACTTTCCCGGCCGATTTCTGGACTCCGACGACCAATTTTGGACAGAAAATTTAGTGGGTTATTTCTCACACATGGGCTTGGTGAACTACTTAGATTTGGATTTTTAAAGACTTGACCTATTTTTGGAAACAAGGAGAGTTATAAAAGGGAAAGTCTTTTACACATACGGGATCTTCTACGTATTTTTACATATTATTTTTAGGAGCAAGGAGCAATGGATATTATTCTCTTTCACGTATCTAGGGTTTTCTTTGTTTATCATCTTCTTTTACTCAATTATATTTTGTGAACTCCATAACTATGTGTAGCTAAATACATATTATTGGTTAAGGGTTTTAAGTTGATTTCTCAGACATGATATTTATTCAATGAATTAGTTTTGCCTCCACTTTGTCGTTTAGGATTCATCATTAATATTATGATATGATTTAAATGCTTGTTTAGTTGAGTCCGGAATTGATTGAGTTTGCCTTCATATCTAAAGCTAAATTAGTGTTTTCAATACGTAAAATTTGACGAATTCTGATTTCAAGTAGCATAAGTGCGGTTGTTGCTTGTAGTGATACATCATAGTAACCACATATGAATCTTAACCTTTGTTAAATTGCATTAGTGCTTTTTCCACGTTCAATTACATTGATTAGCCTTATTTCACAAAACGTAATGCTCACGACAATTAAACTTGATTAGTTCTTTTACACGTTGAGTTGTTCTCTAGGTAGAATTCATTCTTGCATCTTTTAATATATGTGTGATAAACTTGGAAATTAACGGGATATTCTTGCGATCAAGGTATCCTAGGGATTTTGATAAAAGAGACATTAAATTACCAATTCTAGTTATTGATATAAATATATGTCTGTGAATGATACAATCCCTTGACCAATATCTTCGTCATATTGATTACTTTTAAAACATTTGCTTTTCTTTCCTTTTACTTAGTTTTATCACTTTGAACAATTCCAAAACCAAAATCCCCCTTTTGTTACTTTAGAAATTGAAATTGAATAACAAAAATAGCCTCCAATGGAACGAATCTTTCTTACCATATACTTAATCTATATATTTTAAAAGTGAGAAAGTGAAAACCTTCTTCTTTAATCTCCTTGACGTGGTACAACATACATCAAGTATCTGAATTGAAGTTGAAGCCATCGTTGTAGTATGGGTTATTGAGATGCAAAAACCTTCTTCTTTAATCTCCTTGAATCAAAGCTTGACTATCATGACTTGATTAATTAGTTTATTTCTTTCAGCATGTGCGTGTGATGTTCCCTTGAGTGGACACTACTCTTGTCGCTATTAATTGTCCCCAATCTGTAAAAAAATGACTGCGAATAATTCTTCCATGTTGATGCTTCTGAGGATTTGGGAGACACCATGGATATAAAGGATGAAGATAAGTTGGAGGATGAAGAGCTGGACAAAGGGTCCCACACTTAATAACTTTGTAAAGAATCTGAATCTACTGATTTAGATGAAGAAGTAAACAATAAAGTAACTCCAAACTCCTCCTTCGGTTTGGACCCAAATCATGTAAATTTCTACTGCTTATTATCATGGTAGAACATGTGAACTCTTCAAAATTCTCATATAAGCATAGCGATGCTCAAATTTACAAAGAATTTTATAGATTCTCGTCACTAGAAAATTTCAGAAGTATAGTGCTTGGGAAAAACGCTCTAGAATCCTCATACGACCTCCGTTTTTGATGATTGACCCTTCTATCTATATTAGAAAACAATTTCTTACGTTGTTGGTGGGAAAATCCAGGTTTTGAGCTTGTTTAGGGCATCAAAACGACCCAACAATAAAATTTAGAAAGTCACCAGGAAAATCCTGACAGTTTTTAGACCTGACATTGTTCACTGTTTCATCCATAACTCTTAGCTCTTTTATCCGATTGGTGCACCATTTTAGTATGTTGTAGTAAACACCCATAGGAAATTTTGACATAAGACTCATACTCCTCACAAATGGTCACCTGCTTCAGAGTTTCTAGGAGGCAGTGTAAGCGGTTTCTAACGCGGTTTTTTGTAAAACATCTTGTAATATGTTCATGTCATGTAATACTTCAAATATTATTTTATAATAAATGTATCTTACGTTTATGAGTATGTATAATGGGTTTTATGGTTCAGGCTCAAGAATTTTGTGTTTGAGATGTTCTAACCTAATATTCCTGTAACCTCTCTACTTTAAGGGGAAGGATGACCAGAATCAAAGAGATAAGCTTGTTAATGAAAGAACGAGAGTTACCATTGATTATTATGTGGATAATATCCTCTCCCATGCTGAAAATCGTAAGAGGGATCCCCTTTGCATACTTGTTGAGGATAGTGCTTCCACTGGAATTGATATACGGAACAACGGTGTAACAGAGAATGTGTCAGTTGAGCTCCCTAATATGGGCATTATATTGATTTCCACTTTGATAGAAGTTGTCCCGAGTACTCATGTGTTGCATTTTTCACCATTCCATTGGTTTATGGTGATTTGTAACGATCCATCTCCCTTAGAATGAAATCTGAGTTCTCCTCAAATGGGAAAAAGCTGTAGATGAAATTGATAAATATGACCTTGACATTGCATGTATTTTTCGTCATCTAGGAGCTACAAGGGAGCGTGAATTAGGTAGCGATTTAATGAAGGGACTAGTACCAGAGTGAAAAGGACTGGTACCTGAGTGAAGGTACTGTAACTAGAGTGAAGAGGGAATGGTACCTGAGTGAAGGGACTCGTACCAGAGTGAATAAGGACTCGTACCAGAGTGAAGAGGGACTGGTACCTGAGTGAAGTAACTCTTACTAGAGTGAAAAAGGACTGGTACCTGAGTGAAGGGACTCATACCAAAGTGAAGGTGTTTCCTCGTGAAAGGGAAAATTTGAGAATGCCATAGCTGGCTTTGGCTTTTGTTGTTGTTGTAGTCTGGGACGTGGAACAAAGCTTGTCTTTGGGATGTTGCTGAGGCTAGGGATGAAGTTGGGGTTGAGGCTGATGGTGAGCGTTTAATTCATGACGCTTGCTGAGATGAAGCCTTCCTCTTGACCTCTTCGTTCTGACAACACCTCATGGATGATTGGATATTGTAGTGCATACTGACCAGACGATTGCTCCAACAGATATCTCTATGACTTTTGGACCTTGAATCAGAATATGTAGTCATACGGATATTCATCGTTCATCTGGAACAATATTTTCAGATCTGAACATTTTTAGCCCCATCATGAAGGAAAAATAGGGAGAGATATTCCCATGGTGAAATGATCTTTTGGATGGCGAGAGGGTAAAAAGGCTGGTGCTGATGAAGTGGTATTGGACCCACCTTGCCTAGAAATTGTAAGGGTCTCTCCATATCTTCATGGGTGACAAGGATATATTGATATCTCTTTGGTTGCACTCTTTGAATGAGGATCTCGTCGTTGTCTTGAATGTTGATTCTGGAGATGTTGACGTTGGTAGTCTTGGAATCGTTGATTGCTACGACTAATGACAGGTTGAATCTAGAGAAAGTTGTTTCACTAGGTGATGTGTTTTAGAAATAGTGATAAAAGATTCGATACTCAGACTTGTAAGATTTGATTTTTAAACCTAATTTTTAATACTAAAAATAAAAAAAATTAAATTAGAATTGATTCAAGAATTGTGGAAAGAACCGAGACTAAGGATTCCACCATTAGCCAATTTTTTAAGTAATTTAACATTAATAATCATCTTTCAATTCATATATTCAATTTATTCAAAATATTTCCAAAGTTAGATTTCCTAAATATTAGTTGTAAATCAAAAGTATGAGACATCAAAATCTCTAGACTCAGCATGACCCATCAAAAGAAAACACAACTAATTGATAAAAATCATTTTTCCCAAATTTAATTCAAAGCAAATAATTATAAAAGAATTGCAAAAAATTAATAAAATAAGAATTACCACTTTATTATTGGAAAAATGGCTTCCTCCATCGCCCCAGTAATGGTGATTATCTCATCATGTTGGAAAAACTCTCAAAATAATTTTTCATAGCTCAAAAAGTGTTTATAAAGAAGAAATAAAAACAACACATAAGGTTTGATACGGTTATAACTGTTGCAAACTGTGTTCTCTGTGTGGCTGAAGAGAATAGAAAACAGTAGCAATAAAGAATGGTTCCTGGGAGCTGAAAAAATATGAAACTATAGCAACAGAAACAACGACTGTTTTCTCCTCCCTTATGTTCTTCGTTTACTTCTTCACCAGCAGAAAAACTTTTTTTTTTCTGAATTTTTTCTCACGTCTCTGGCTTGATTTTTCTTTGGTTTCTTCACTATTTATAGGTTTGGGAAACCCTAAGTAGCCTTTGTTAATCGATAAGGATGCAATATAAATCCAAAACCAACTCCAAATACTTATTAATCCGAAACAGAGAATAACTTCTCTTTCCGGTGTGTGGACTCGACTTTTCCAGCCATTTTTTCCGGGTGAAACACTCATTCTGACGTGTGTTGATCCTATCTTGATTGTTTCTTCACTTGGCTAACTCTCAATCACTTCCAAATCTCTTAAAACTCGTTCCAAACCAAACTCAGAAAAATTCTCTCGACAAGATTTTCTTCCCGTCCTTTCCGGTATTTGAATTTGAAAGAGGGTTCCCGTAATCCAACTGGTGGGTGCCTTTAGTAATTTTTCTGGGTGCCTTTAACAACTTTTTGAGCCGATTTTTCCACAAATATTTATTTCTCAAAAATACCAACAAAGATATAAAAACCCATAATAAGTACAAATTTAAACCCTAGTAGAATAGAGAATTGAGCACAATTTAGACACGAAAATTGGTCTATCACTAGGGTCTTGACAACAAGTAAGTAACTCTTTCTGAGAGGTATCCATGTCTTCTTGTGTTATGCCAAGAACCTTTTGTCTCTGCATCAGATCTATAATGTTGAGCGGCGTTAGGGTGTTCCTGGTGTTCTCAGCAGTCGTGTTACCAAGAGAAGACGTGGTGGTGGCGTTAGTAACAACATTGGAGTGAAGAAGGTCGGCTGCAGTATGAGTAATTTCAGAGCCGCAACCATTAGCAAATTGGGATTGGGAGTAAAAACTGCTCCTGACCTAAGATCCACCATTTGAATGATTGAAAATCGGCTTTTGAAATCGAGAGGTTGATCTTCTGTTGTGGTCGCCATTTGATTTGGGGTGAAAACAAATGTACTGCAAAAGATTAGTTTCAAGTAGGTTCGAGAGATCAAGCTCACATAGGACGAGCCTAAACCAAGAAATAGCCGTTCACATTCTGCGTCGATCACAAAGGTGGAAAAGATTGGGTAGGTCTTATGGGAGGGAAGCAAGGAAGGTTAAGAAAATATTAGTGTGATGAGTAATTATAGTGTGTGATAAAGAATGGATTATATCTGGGATGAATCGTTAATTCTGTATATCTAAGTTCTCTCATGTTCTTGAATATATGAAGTCATCTATTTATATTTGGAGGAAACAAACTGATTTCTTGTAAATAGGGGAAGTTACAAAAGAAGTGGAGGACTAACGATTGTAGAGATTGTAGTGGAGTCATGTCCGAAAAATAGGGAGGACTTTTTGACCACTACTCCTCGTATTCTCAACATCCTTGTAACCGTCCCATTACTTGTTACCTTCTTATTCTTGGATGTGTTGCCACAACGTACGATTGTCGTAGAACGTCGGGCCAATACCCCAATGAGAATCCCCCATGTGTTGTATTTGATATCTCATGCAAAGAGTGGAGTCGTGGACTATCACTTTTGATTATGAAAAGTCAAGAATGATTTACTAAGTAGGTGAGGCAATTTGCGCAACTCACTAGCTTGGTAATCAGACTGATTAATGTTGAGTCTGGTAAATTTGGAGGCTATTCACCATCTTATAAATAACATGGCGTATTTTAATGGCAAGATATTAGCTTAGAAGTGACTTGGCACAAATCTGAAAGATTTTGAAAGCCAAGATTGCGTAAGTAGTTGTAAGAAATCCTACAACACACCCAAACCTTTTACCTTAACTATTCTCTACAGTCTTAATTAATCTGTGAGCTCCTGCCTTGTCAAGTGAAAAATTTAACTGCTTTACAACCCAATATTCTCTATGTTCTAACTCGAGGGGCAGGTGACATGCATTGCCAAAAACTAGACGATAAGGTGACATTCGAATGGGGGTCTTAAACGCAGTACGGTAAGCCCATAAGGCATCAGTAAGCCTCAACGACCAGTCTTTCCTATTATGATTAACTGTTTTCTCTAGAATACGTTTTGTTGGAAACCTCTATTTGACCACTAGTCTGTCCTTAAGGAACTTGGCACAAGTAGGAATCTGCCTAATTGCATATAATAATGGAAGGTTGATTGTGACTTGCTTAAAAACCTCCAATATGTCGTTAAAGTTGGGTTCCTTCTTTGTTGGTGCTAACAGTTGTGGGAACGGGGATCTGGGCACAAAATGTGGCTTATGAGGAGCTACATCGGGCTCTTTAGAGACTTCATCACTCTCTTCAGCTACTGGATCAGAAGGGTGAACTACAATATGTTCACTATCAAGCATGGTTACCTTGTTGTCTACCACTTTACCATTCCTAAGGGTTCTAATTGCATTCACATGATTTGATGATTTCTCACCAAAAAATACTTCATGAACTACTCTAGGATTGGGGTGTGGTTGACTAGGGAACTTGCCTTTTTCTCTTTCTCTCAAAGACTCAGCGATTTGACCAACCTGGGTTTCTAAATTTGAAATAGCCTGACTGTTAGCCTCAACGATCTTTTGATTTTCTCGTAAACTTTGGTTGACAAACTGCTAAAAATCTTTAGTGTTCTGAGTTAATGAGGCCACAAACTCTGCTAAACTCATGATCGTCTTATCTATCGGATTTTGAATTTGTGCTGGTCTAGAAAGATTCTTAGTGTAACCAAAACCTGGGGAACCTTAGAATTACTAGACTGACCTTGACTCTGGCCCTTAGACCAAGAAAGGTTAGGATGGTTTCTCTAACCAGGGTTATAAGTTTCTGAATAAGGGTCAAACTTCTGATGATTATCAAATCTAGTGTTATTATAAAGGTCATGGGCTTGCTCTGCAACAGTTTGTCCTTCCCAAAATTATTTGGGCTCAATTCTACAACTAGATTGACTCAATTCTAAAGCTTCTAACCTTTTTGATATAAATGCTATTTTGGCATCTGATTCAAAAGATCCTTCTACCCTATTGACATTTCCTCTACTTAGAAAAATTGTTTTTTGGGGCTCCCTACTGTTTTCCCATTGCTGGGTTTTTTCGGCGATTTCATTCAAAAATGTCAACGCATCATCGACAATTTTATTTTCAAACCCACATGTGCATAAAGACTCAACCATAGTTGTTATTGAATAATCTAAACCCTCGTAGAGGATCTGAACTAGCCTTACTTTTTATAATCCATGATGAGGACATTGTGATAGTAAGTCATTGAACCTTTCCAAATACCTATATAAAGATTCTCCCTCTTGTTGAGTTAATGTAAAAATCTGCTGCCTAATAGATGATGTTTTGTGCCTAGGGAAAAAATTCTGGAAAAAGGAAGATGTAAGTTGTTCATAGGTTTCAATTGACTCGGAAGTCAAACTATATAGCCAAGATTTGTCTTTATCTCTTAGTGAAAAAGGAAACAGTCTAAGTTTCAATGTTTCGTCATCTAGGTCCTTAATCCTGATGGTATTACATATTTCCTCAAAATCCCTAACATGGAAATAGGGGTTTTCATTTTCTTTCCCTAAGAAGATTGGGAGCATCTGTATGGTCCAAGGTTTCAACTCATAGTTTGCTTCAGTTTCAGCTAACTTGATACATGATGAACGAGAAGTCCTAGTCAGGTTCAACAAAGATTTTAATGTTGCCATTGATGGCGCTATCAAAGGACTAGAAGTCACTTCTTCACACAGTGTCAAGTTCTCAAAATTGAAATTTCCAAAAACAGGGCCCTCAAAAGAAGAGTCTTCGAGGTCCTTGTTTCCAGGGACAGAACTACTAGGTTTGTCACTAATAAAACAAGCTAGATTGTCTCTTTTCCAAGCTCGCTCAGTGGTGATTTCAAGCGGTCTTGGCATACGCTAAAAAATTAAATCCTAATTGGAAGGGAATTCTAAACAATCACAAGCAAGGCTGACTCAACCAAATCAAACCTATCGAATCTAGCAAACAAAAAGCATGATGGCTCCACTTAGATTGTTTTTAGACCAGCTTTTATTCATTCAAAAGGCAACTAGTTACAGTTTTAGCAAACCTCTTAGAAAGATCCTAATTAGATTAAGTCGAACAGAAACAGGATAAGCTCTAAGGAGCTCTGATAACCCTGTCTCTTTTACAACATTTCCTTGGGTTACAAGGAGGCTCTAATCAACTTAAAATAATCTTCCTGAACTTCGAGTTAGGGTAACAGAGTAACCAATACAGTCCTTTTGAATGACTTTCCTATAAGCTCGTTACCCTATCGGTCTCTTTCTAGTCAAAATTTTAAGCTTAGGTTCGCGTTTGGTAACGTGTACCTAAAGCGGGCAAGAAGGAAACGGTGATGGAATCCGAGTTCTTATCTTGTATGTCCAGTTCTTGCCCTTTACTAGAAAATAATTCCGTACTAAGTTCCTCAACGTATATGCATACGAAGGAATACAATAAACCATCTTGCATGGGATTCGTGGGTTCATCGAGTCTTACCTCCCGTACCAGACAGGGGATGAATCGGTTGTAGTCGACTCGGGCCACCGACTCCTGTGTCAGTGTTGCAAGCTGTGTTCTCTGTGTGGATGAAGAGAATAAAAAACAGTATCAATAAAGAACGGTTCCTGGGCGTTGAAAAAAATATGAAACTATCCGTAACAGAAACAACGACTGTTTTCTCCTGCCTTATGTTCTTCGTCTTCTTCTTCACCAGCAGAAAACTTTTTTTTTTCTGAATTTTTTCTCACATCTCTGGCTTGATTTTTCTTTGGTCTCTTCACTATTTATAGGTTTGGGATACCCTAAGTATCCTTCCTTAATCGATAAGGATGCAAATATCCATCCAAAACCAACTCCAAATACTTGTTAATCCGAAACAGAGAATAACTTCTCTTTATGGTGTGGACTCGACTTTTCCAACCATTTTTTCCGGGTGAAACACTCATTCTGACGTGTGTTGATCCTATCTTGATTGTTTCTTCACTTGTTTAACTCTCAGTCACTTCCAAATCCCTTAAAACTCGTTCCAAACTAAACTCAGAAAAATTTTCTCGATAATATTTTCTTCCCGCCCTTTCCGGAATTTGAATTTGAAAGGGGGTTCCCGTAATACAACTGGTGGGTGCCTTTAACAACTTTTTGAGCCGATTTTTTCGCAAGTATTTATTTCTCAAAAATACCTACAAATATATAAAAACCCATAATAAATACAAAATCTAGCACTAGTAGAATAGAGAATTTAGCATAATTTAGACACAAAAATGTGTCTATCACTAGGGTCTTGAAAACAAGTGAGTAACTCTTTTTGAGAGGAAGCCATGTATTCTTGTGTTATGGCAAGAACCTTATAATGTTGAGCGGCGTTAGGGTGTTCCTGGTGTTCTCAACATTCGTGTTACCAGGAGAAAGCGTGATGGTGGCGTTAGTAACAACATTGGCGTGAAGAAGGTCTGTTGCAGTATGAGTAATTTCAGAGCCGCCACCATTAGCGAGTTGGGATTTGGAGTAGTAACTGCTCCTGACCTAATATCCACTTTTGAATGATTGAAAATCGGCTTTTGAAATCGAGAGGTTGATCTTCCATTGTGGTCGCCATTTGTTTTGGGGTGAAAACAAATGTACTGCAAAAGAGTACTTTCAAGTAGGTTCGAGAGATCAAGCTCAAATAGGACGAGCCTAAACTAAGAAATAGTCGTTCACATCCTGCGTCGATCACAAAGGTGGAGAAGATTGGGTAGGTCTTAAGGGAGGGAAGCAAAGAAGGTTAAGAAAATATCAGTGTGATGAGTAATTATATTGTATGATAAAGAATGGATAATATCTTGGATGAATCGTTAATTCTGTATATCTTAGTTCTCTCATGTTCTTGAATAGATGAAGTATTTATTTATATTTGGAAGAAACACAATGATTTCTTGTAAGTGGTGGAAGTTACAAAAGAAGTGGAGGACTAACGATTGTAGAGCTTGTAGTGGAGTCATGTCCGAAAAATAGGGAGGGATTTATGAACACTGCTCCTCGTATTCTCAACATCCCTGTAACCGTCCCACTACTTGTTACCTTCTTATTCTTGGATGTGTTGCCACAACGCATGATTATCGTAGATCGCCAGGACATACCCCAATGAGAATCTACCCATGTGTTGTATTTGATATCTCGTGGAAATAGTGGAGTCGTGGACTATCACTTTTGATTAGGACAAGTCAATTCAATAAATTGCTAAGTAGGTGAGGCAACTTGCGCAACTCACTAGCTTGGTAATCAGACTGATTAGTGTTGAGTCTGGTAAATTTGGAGGCTATGCACCATCTTATAAATAACATGGCATATTTTATTGTCAAGATATTAGCTTAGAAGTGACTTGGCACAAATCAGAAAGATTTTCAAAGCCAAGATTGTGTAAGTAGTTGTAAGAAATCATACAACACACCCAAACATTTTACCTTAACTATTATCTACAGTCTTAGTTAATATTTATGGTCTGAATTCACACAATCAATAAGTAAAATAATGAATACAAAGGATTTACGTGGTTTGGTGTTAAAACCTACATCCATGGGAGGGATATCTCTATGATAGGATGAAGATTACAAACTCTAAGATTAAGTATCAGAACGCCCTCTGTAGCTCACTCTTTTTCTGTCTTATACAAAATGTTCAACCCTTTTTACATTGTTCTAACTTGTATTTATAGACAAATATTGAAAATCGATAAAAACTCATTTTGCTTCGCAGGTAACTCTTCGCTAAAGTTTTCTTGGAGGAGAATCCATCTTCGTTGGCTTTTAACTTCGCTGAGACGCTCCTCAAGTATCCTTCGTTATTGTTATTACTATCATTTCGTACCTCGTGCAATGGTGTTTCACAAAGGAACAATACGTGATACTCTCACGTCATACGACTCCATCCCGGAATCAGGAACTACTTGACTTTTACTAAGGGGTCCAATGTACGTCTCAATAATGACTCTTTATAATCTATCTCTCATAACCTTCTAGTTCAAAATAGAACAAAGGTGGGATAAGGGAAAGATTGTTTACTTACTTTCATTTAGAAGGCCTCTTTGGAGACTCGACTGGAGAAGAGAAGGAAGGAAAGGGGACCTTGAGGTTGGGATCCAGGAAAGTAGCCTCCTTTCGGGACGCCTGCATTTGAAACAAAGTCCTTCTACTTGACTTCTTCTGGTCGTTTCGATAAGTGTTACTGGATTCCTATGGCTGTAATTGCAGGATCGATTATTTTTCTTATTTAGGATAAGAGGAAGTGAAACGAAGGATAGAGGAAGACGAGGAGGGAAGCCATTCGAGGTCGGTTGCCCATCTTGCAAGGTGCACCTGAGATTAACCACAACCAAGATCCTCTCCTTTGGATCTCCCCTTTCAGAGATTCCTACATATGTTCAAAAGGGCCGTCACTCTAAATCTTGGCGGCGAGACAACTTCTGAACAAAGACTCGACTTTGTGCATCTTGAGGAATTCCATCACCAGTGTCAACTGTTATAAGCAATCTGATCATTCTTGTACTGCTACAAATATAACTTCCTTTTCTATTTCGTGTAGATAAAATGCTTTCGGGAAGATAATCAGGGCGTGGATAGAGAGATAAAGTGGGTTCGAGACCGACCTCACTCCCAGTGATAGGAAAGCTTTCGCTCTTCAATTCCAAAATTCCGTAGTACATATTGAGTCACAAGGATTTCTTCCTACCTGCATTCACTTATCTTTGAACGTTCATTTGCTTTCTTGGATACATCTGTGGGATCACTCCTAAAAGACAGAATTGACCTCGAGCCTGTCCTACTTATTTTTCTTTTCCCCTTCGTTCCTGACCCTCAGATCAGTTGGCAAATCGAATCCCACGGGTGCTTTCCTAAAAAAGGATCCCTAAAATAATACTTTATAAGGAAGGTTATCTTATCAAACTATACCATAATCGAAAGAAGTATAGGTCAATGAGCAACTTGACGTGTTCGTTGCTAAGCAAATTAATGACTTAACACATTATGGTGTCTGACCGCTATCCGTAAATTTCCTTTTCAATATCTATTCGGTTAGTCTTCTATTTCGTCTCGGAAAGGGAGCCTTTTTTGGTATCATTGGAAAAAAAGGGTGCTCCCCTGAACCACACCTGAATTCCATGAATCTTTCGGGACCGTGGAACTGGATTTCAAGACTCTTCTATTAAGATGATGCTTAGGAACCAGATAACCCATGTTCGCGAATTAAATGCCCAACTACCCAATTCAAACTTGATCGTGGATCGTCAGTTTGTTCTTTCCGCGTGTCTTGATTTCATGAAGTAAATAGAGATCCCTATGTTGACTGAGACTAACTTCAATACTTGGCTTGAATTCGTCTCACCCGTGTTTGTGCCTTGAGATGCAAATACATGGCGAAGTGATTTTCTGTCCCCATGTTTTGCCTCTTCTCTTATCATCCAAACGAGGTAGGATGGGAAGAGAATTTCTTCGATTTCGATCCATCGCCACGTCTCCGAGATCCTCATAAAACCGCTTCAATGTATTTTTTATGACCGACACATCAGCAAGTTCACATTCTTTATGATCTCCCACCTTCCTAACCAGTAACTTAGGATATAAATGTCTTCTCTTAGACACTTCTTATTGTCATTAACTTTTTTATTCCCTGACTCTCATTTTTCTTCTTTAACTTCTTCTGTAACTCTGTCTCTTACTTTCTGAAATCCTTGCCAAAATTCCTTCATTAACTTCACCTTTCCACGACATCTTCTGAGCAAGATACGACTTATTTGAAATGAATTGAATGAACAATTCATTAAAAAAAAACTTTTTCAATGAGATTCTAGGTATTCTATAGTGACTTCCCGCGTCAATTGTCAATTCTTGATCATTGAGATTCATTATTGATTCTGATTTTTATTTAAGAATAGATATTACCTCTTTTTTTTCCATTTCAAACAAACCAAAATGATTATGACTTTTACTCTGCCTCTGTGATCATCATGTCCCCTAAGCGAAGTGTTTTTCCTCATCAGGCTCAAAAGTAAGTTTTTTTGTATGCTAATTGCTCTGATCATCAGAATTTGATTAACCTTTTTTTCTTTGATTAACTTTTATTCTTACGAATCTTGATTGAATTTTTGTGATTTTTGGTTTTCATCCTTTCTCCACTAAAGAGGACATCTCTCAAGGAAATTCCTGACTTCATCGCGATCTTGAACAACTGGGTATCAAGCTCATTGTTCCCGAGGGATCCAACAAAGGTACCAGTTTGGATTTGGAATAGATTAAAAAAGAGACTTGGGATGCGAATAAGGTTATTGTCACCCTGGGTCAATTGAAGGATGGTCTCCCTGTTCCTTTGTACAATCCAAAGACACTTATTTTCTGCGAAGTGTTGTCTCGCCTAAATCCTAAACGCGACGTATTTCAGCTTAGTGGGAGCGTAATTCGCTTGTTGAATGAGTTCATGGGACGTTCGCTAGGCTTCACCACTCTTCCCGATGACTCAGATCCTTTCAAAGCTACTGAATATACTTCCACCTCCTTTTTATCAAATTATATTCCAAATCTCTCTGATCGCAAAGAGAGATGGGGAGTTCGCTTCAACTTGGCATCCAGTATTACTGAAGATCAAAAACTCCTTGTTCGCGACCCTGATCCGAAGGGGAATAAAAGCAATCAGCTCCTTCGCTTTTCTAATAACGAGAACTGGATGAAGATTCCACTAATTCTCTAATGTCCTTGGCTCTGGGGATGGAATGATGATAATACTCCTCGCCAGGGTCCCATAAAAGATTCTCAGAGCTTTGTCGATTTCGTACCATGGGCCTTGGGTGGCCTGAAAAGACAACAAAGGTAGTTTATATTTCTTTCTTCGTCGTATAACTTTACTTTCGCAGAATTTTAATGCTTTTAAATTTTACAGGATGTTCTCGCTTTCTCAAAAGCGAAGCCTCGGTTTTGCAAGCGTGCACCTTCAGAGTCTAGGAAGGTAAAATACATATTTCTCCCTTATTGTATCTTCCCTTAATGCCTCTACTCTTTATCTGACTCTGCCGAGTTTTTAGTGCAAAGGGGGATGCGATCGGTGCTGCCGAGTCTTCTCCTAAGAAGAAGTTCCGATGAATAGTGAAGGGTGCCAAACCCTTTAAGGTACCCACACTAAGAATTGAGCATCCAGCACCAGAGTCTTCGTCATAAAAAGAATCTTCTGCTAAAGGTGGTGACTCTTTCGTGAAGGAAACTGATAAGGTGGTTTCCAAGAAGACCCCTTTACTAACCGGTGATTCAACCATGCCTCCTTCCCCTAGACAGACTCTCTTTAAGGAATCAACAATAATAGCTAACGAAAGGTCAAAGGCCCCTGAGGTTATGGATAATGAGAAGGAGAAACAAATTGAGATCTCTGGGGAACCCACCACCAGCGAGAGATGTGCTTAATTATCACATGAACTCATGGGTTCAAATGTTTAAGGAAGTGAAGGAAGGGAAGATAGTATAAATTCCCGAGCCAATTTGCAATGCTATGATGCAGCTGTGTTCAGACTCCTTTGCCGATTCAAAGGTGGAGACTTCTTCTATACTGGGTCAAGCTGAACATGCTGGATTGATGATGTTGGTGAGTAAAACTATTTTCCTTTTTATTAGAAGTCTTCGCTAACTTTTGCTGAACATGTGCTTGCTTGTACATGATTATAATCGCCAACTAGCTCAGATGGAGGAATTTCGCCGGACTGAAAAGAATTATCTTAGGATGGAGGAAGAAAATATTCAGCTGAAAAAAGATAAGTCCTCGTTGAAGACTAAGATGGAAGAAAAGACTGGAACGACGAACTCCTTGAGACGCCGAGTAGATGAACTTCGTGGTAAGCTTCGTAATACTTTTCGTCAATGTATATACTTTTCTTCTCTTTTCTCCCATTAATACTTAGGTTTATTCCACCCTAAAGAACACTTTCAGAAACGTCAAACAACTGCCGAACAACGTCAACTAGAGTGCGAAGCCCTTGCTGCAAAGCCCTTACTGCGAAGCATGAGGAGTATACCCAACATATAGACTATTTGACTCGAGAGTTGTCAACGAAGAATGAAGAATATAATCTTAACTAAAATCGTTTGACTCGTGAACTACGGAATACCGAGGAGCTGAATCTTACTCTTCAAGCACTAAAGTTAGTTCTTACTCATCGACAAGCTGATTTCCGAAGAAAAATTATCTTTCACAAGGACGAGAGCCAAAGACACCAAGCCACGATTAAAAATTTGGAGAAAGAGATTAAAGGCTTGCGAAATGAGAAGAATAAAATTTTGGCGGGGGAAGATTCAATATCCGCAAAATTACAGACTACGGAGACGAAGTTCCGAGGATCCGAGGATGCCCTTCGCACTTTACGATGGGATCTTGAATCAGTGAAGGCTAACCTTCGTCTAACATGAGCAGACACTTCCAAGGTCATAAATTCCAATCAATTGCTTATATGGGATAATAACAATCTCCTGAGATACTTCAATGGAAAGAACAAGTCTCATGAGCATGATAAGGCAGTAACTCATAAGTCATCTACCAAATTTGTAAGGCCTCTTTACGAAGTTCAACTTAATGTGTAGGATGTGTAGAATGAAGGTCATTGTAGTAGATTGTCCTTATGTTAATCGCTAATGGTTCACACAAGTTATGCAACTAACTTTTCCTTTGTTTCTTTCGTATATTCAAAGAAGAAGGTGGAGGACGAGTTAGAGAAGACTTGCGAGGAACTAGCGAAAACTCAAGCTTACGGGGAAAACAAATCCAAAGAGCTGAAGGAGCTTGACGAAGAGTTTAGTGCTTACGAGGCGAATACCAAAGATGCTAACAAACAAGTGAAGAATGACTATCAATTGTCTTTAAACAGTATTTATCAGAATTTTGCTAACCAACTCTGCGAGCAATTCAAACTCCCGAAGGTCACCTTGGATCCTCCTGAAGTAATGTATGATGATGAAGAAGACGAGGAGAATGACGAATAAGAGGATAACCAACATATCCCTGAAGACGATCTAAGTAACGAGACCAACTTGGACAAAGGTGAAGCCTCGACAAGCTAGAATAACGTAGTCATCCCTCCTAATGATAATGGATCTTGAACTTTCTTCGTGAAAATTTGTTGCGCCCATCTTTGTCTTTTTGTATCTTCTGATGCTTCTCCTTTTTTCTTTTGTTCAGCTGCAAACCACTTTGTAAACAATTGCACTCTCGGACTAAGACTGTATTATCTCTATTACCTGGTTTATGACAAAAATTGCTTAGTTCAAAAATTTATTCGTTTTTGCTGAATTTTGTCTTCGCCTATGTTCGTGCGAAAGTGATAATTGATCCTTTCCTTTCTCGCAAGTTATAGTATTGTCTAAGCTCAATTTTAGTTATAACCAAAGTGACATAATCCCAATGCTTATTTACTTCGGTAACAAAGTCGCAGACCCTAATTTTTTTATCCTTCTTATCTCTTTATACGAAGCGGTGCATTTTTAATGGAAATTTATTTCGTCGGCGAAGTTGCAAGCCTAAATACTCCTGCGAGCAATAGTCTCTCAAACCTCGCCTTATCTGGCTACTTCAGCTCCCTAAAGGAGGGTATCATCCCTTTATGTTCCCCCTGGCTTCCCGTTCAAGGAAGTAAAATTTCTGGTAGGTGTACCTTTCACCTCCCATCCTTTTCTGCAACAACCAGTTTTTTTTTGTGGACCCCTTATTCCTTCGCCTATTTGGATTAGGGTACGAGATCCACACCCTAAGAGGAGTGTCTTGCGGACCAGGAATAAACTATCAAGTACTTGACCATATGGAAATAGACGGTAATACTTCAAACGTTCTGGGTACCCATGCCTCAACCATGTACCTCGGTGCCTCTTGCATAGTTTATACCTCCTTCTGAATGTCTTTCGCCAGGCTATGATGCGGAAAGAAGCGGTGAATTACAACCCGACGTTATTCAACGAATGTAGGTCTTACATGCCTCTTTCCTTTAGGAGGATAGGTCTTATCGGACTCCTAATGAGGTCTTAGCTACCCCTCGTAGGACTTACTCAGTGTGCCTCTTATCTTAGGCGAACGATCCAAGAACCTCTTCACGTGATGTGTCATAGGTCTTATAAATTTGCCTCTTGCCTCTTGTGCGAATAGTAGGTCTTATGTATTGACTTCCCTCGCCTCGTGAGAGGATTTTGGATCACATTACATGGGGTTCTAGCATGTAATGCAGGGTTTCTTAATAACTAGTATACTTATTTAGAGTTAAGACCATACTTTCCACAAGATCCCTCGCTTGCCATTTTGGATTTATGAGTAGTATTTTTTGATGCATCTGTGGTTCCATGGATGATCCAGTTTCTCCCCATTGCGATTTACCAACTCGCATGCTCCACTTTCAACAATTCTCTTTACGATTTATGCTCCTACCCATGTTAGTTCCGACTTTCCTCCAGGTCCTTTCTGATACGATGGTAACTCTTGCCAAACTATCTCGCCAAGTTCATAATCTCGCACCTTGACCTTTTTGATGTACTTCCTTGTTAACCTTTGTTGCAATGCCCTTTCTCGGTTCTTCTCCAGGTTGTCTAACTTCTAAACAATTACCATGTTGGCAATCCACTTTGGGTACTTCGCTGGTCGGAGGATTATTTTTTGGCCCATCCTTATAAGTTCTACCTCAATTGTTTCGTGGTATTTCTCCGCGACCCTCTTTCTTCGTGGTATTTTATGATAATTTATTTGTGGCTTCGTCACTAGGTCAATATCTAACTGATGAAAAACCACCAAAGGATCTTAACCTAACATATCTTTCATCTTCCATGCAAATACATATATTTGTTTTTGCAACAATTGCTCCAACCTCTCCCCGTCTTGCTTGCTCATCCTCGTATCAATATTGATCACCCTTGTTTCATCTTTAATTCCCAAGTTTATATCTCTAGTAGGCTCTGCAGCTGTGGAATTCATTGTGGCTTCTTTGAGGGGGATTGGGATCTTTGGTTTCTATGACGAAGAGTGTTCCTTACCTGAGACCTTGCTCTGGAGATCGCTTCCATACGCCATATTTACCTCACACATCTGCATTTTATGCTCATTATTTTCTTCTTTTTCCTGCTTTTTTTTTCTGGTCGAACTTATCAGCGCGTTCTTTATATTAGGAACATCTATTTCATTGCAATACTTTGCTTCGACAGGATCTCACTTAAATTTAGCTACTCCATCTGGTGTTGGAAAACATAATCATTTATGATAAGTGAATGTTATCCTATGATTCCATAGACCCATGGACGTACGATGATGGTACTATAAGGGGACTCTACATCCACTACACAAAAGGTTGTAACTGTTTCCATCTTCCCGAGATTTACTATGAATTATCCTTTTGGCCTTGAAGGTGCTCTACTGAATCCGTAGATGTTGTAAGTTGACGGGATGAACACAAAATATGGAAAGTCCATTCACCTGAAAGTAATGTAAAACAAGATGTCCACCGAACTTCCTGTGTCCACCAAAACCTTGTCCACTGCCCACTTACTCATCTTCAACGTGATTATGAGAGGATCTGTATGTGATTTCCCATTCTCCGGGGCCTCTGATGCTCAAAATGGAATCGGCTGCGCCATCCATTTCTCCTAGAGGTGGTGCTTTTTTAACACTGAAAACTCTTTCTCGCTACTATCTCACTTATGTACCCTGCTCATGATGTTGATGTGGAAATTCGCCACTGTTCTCGCTGAGTTAATGATGGAATTACATCGCAGATAGTTGGCGCATTGCTCTATCTCGATTCTGTGCACTCGCGGAGCTATGCTTGCGAAGATTTTGGTGGTGGTGGCGTTGGTAGATCACTCAAAAATTCACGAAGTTTTCCCCGTTCTATCAATCTCAGCACTATTGTTTGTACGTTCTTGCAAATGTCAGTTGTATGACCATGAAATTGATGATACTCACAGAATTGGTTATTATACCTGGAGAGGGGTGGCTCCACCCCTTTATTTGGAGGATGCGGGATCTATTCAGATTCATTCTCTTCAATATATCATATGATAGCTGATAATGGAGCACTCAATTTAGGAATCTTTATGTCATCAAACTTCACAGTGTTGGGTCTTCGCTCGCCAAACCTATGATCATTAATCAACCATGCCGAGAGGGACGCTCCCATTGCCGTTGGAGTCTACCTGTATCATTATTTTCCCAATTTCTGTTTGGTTGCATATCTCGCTGGGGTGCTCGCTGCTGCTCTTCTCGGTAGATGTCTCGGTAATCCACTTGTGGTACCTCACAAACCACATTTGTTGTTCGCTGAACATTCACAGGATTTCGGAAGATGACCTCCTTTGTCACTGTAAGATGCAAAGATTCCTCCTTCTGTATCTTCTAAGGCGATACGTTTTTTGAAATTTCCGAAGCTCTTGCATGATTAACGTATTCTTCTGCTTGAATATGGCTATATATAGCAAATCAGTTGGAAATAAAGCATTTACGAAGCTCCAAACTAGATTAGTTTCTGTCTCATGACCCATGACCTTGTTGTATAAGGCCCTCCATCTATTTACGAGGCTTCACAAGCTTTCTCCCACTCTTCTCTTTAGGTTGAACAACTTTTCTACTCCAGGTCTTAACAGGTTGTTGTGCATATAAGCTACGAGGAACACCTTTTCAAGTTTATGAAAGGATGTGATATAGTACTCCGGGAGGGCATCAAACCAAGTCAGTGCTTCGCCTTTCAAGCTAGATGGAAAATATTTGCACATGACTTCGTCGCGATGCTCCCACTGTAACAACAACCGTTGATAGGCCTTGATGTGATGTATCCCGCTTTATGTGCATTCAAAGATGCTTCCAAAGGTTGGCATTGTACACTTTGGTGGTAGAGACGTGTATAGGATTTTAATACTGAAAGGAGACCGCTTTGCTTCTGCTATCGCATCAGTTTACCAACTGCCCTTTCCCGTTGTTCTGATAGGTGTGAATCATGGATCGCATGTTCTTCAATTCCTTTAGAACTTCCTGGTTCGCATCCTTCTCCTTGTTTTTTTTTTTCAAATGGTGATCCATCCCCTCTTGACGGTTTCTCGCATCTTGCTTTTCAGAACTTTCTTTGTGGACCCCTCGTCGTTTCTTAGTTGTTTCTTTTCGCCTATTCGTATGGGATGCGGACGAATATGACTTTTCCGGTGTTTCCTCTTGTAATTTTTGATTCTCCTCTGTGAGTTCCAAGTTATGTTGCATGAATAACTCTCGTTCATGAGCCAGTTTTCTCTTTGCCTCTCTTATTTTGACGAGCTTTTCTTTCACCTCTTCCATCGTCATTTCATGCTCGTCATAGAACTTATCACTCTCGTCAAATGCATGTTTTTCTATACGATCACTCCTTTCCTAAATCGTTTTTCTTGCATTATCATGGTGATTTCCTCCTACTGTTTCGTCAACCTGATGTCCCGTTCTGTTATTCTCTACTTGACTGGATATGATCCTGGAACTCCTTCTTGTCCCTCCATGCGCGCCTTTGTCTATTCTTGACGCTATCATTTCTATCCCAAAGCCTGCAAAGTAAGAAAAATGGTTTTAATGTACTCTTCAATGAGTTCTCAAAAGCGGACCCAACAATTCATGACATTGAATGTAGATCTAATGATTATGACAAAGAAAATTAATTTCAAAAACTCTAGATATGACAATTAAATCAAATATTAATGTTGTTATCCTTAACCAATGATTATGTCAACGGATCCAAAATAATTCTCATAGAAAAGACTTAAATACCTATGACTTAACCGTTAAAAGTACTATTTGACGAGAATAGAATCTTTTGATGTTGACGTATCAAGAAAAAAAAAATCATGTTTTGAAACCCTTTTTGAAATTACTCATGATTATAAAAAAGCTTAAGATTTTGAAGACTTGTAACTTTTGTAAACAAAGTCCTGAAAAAAACTTTATAGTCTTATGAAACTCGAAGTTTTAAAACCCTTAGAAAATAATAATCCAGATCTACGATTTTTACTTCGAAAACCCCGAGTTTTATGTCCACATTTTACTTAGATTACCTCCTTTTTAGAGACTGGATCTTAGAAACTCAGATCTAAGATTTCTCTTTTAAAACAACCAAGATCTATGTCTCTTCCTTCCAAACAAAGCTACAAAGGCTCCAGATCCACAAAAAAAATTTATGAACCAAGTATTTGATTAAAATAAATTTTCAATGATGTTTCAGATCCCTGTATTTAGCGGCAAATGTAGTTGTAAGAAATCCTACAACACACCCAAACGTTTACCTTAACTATTCTTTACAGTCTTAGTCAAGATTTATGGTCTGAATTCACACAATCAATAAGTAAAATGATGAACACAAAGGATTTACGTGGTTCTGTGTTAAAACCTACGTCCAAGGTGTTGAACCATCTGTAGCTCACTCTTTCTCTGTCTTATACAAAATGTTCAACTCTAGTTACATTGTTCTCACTCGTATTTATTGACAAATATTAAAAATGGATAACTCATTTTGCTTCGTAGGTAACTCTTTGCTTAAGTTTTTTTCGAGAAGAATTTATCTTCACTTGATTTTAACTTCGCTGAGACACTCGTCAAGTATCCTTCGCTATTGTTATTACTATCATTTTGTACCTTGTCCAATGGTGTTTCGCCACCTGCCCTGACAACTAAAAACTGTTGATCTGACTGTTATGTTCGCGCATTAAATGCTTAACTACCCAATTCAAACTTGACCGTTGATCTTCATTTTGTGCTTTCCGCGTGTCTTGATTTCAGGAAGTAAACAGAGATCCCTATGTTGACTAGACTAACTTCAATACTTGTCTTGAATTTGTCTCACCCGTGTTTGTGCCTTGAGATGCAAAACTACAAAATTACCATTCTGAATTAATAAATATATATATTCTTTAGTGATTTTTTGTCTCCACAAAACTACAAAATTACCATTTTGAATTATATATATATATTCTTTAGGGTTTTGGATTTTAAATTTTGTTCAAGTTACCTTGATAACATGATTTTATTTGGTTAACTCGTCATATAGTGTCTTTGATTAAACCGTTTAAGATGATTTAGTTGAGTAATTTGTAGAAACTTTGAAAAACATAATCCAGGGTTTATCTTTGGTTAGAGAAATGAGGAGAGGGAAATTTTTTTCCATGTGTTATGAATAGAAAAAGACAGTAAGTAAGAGAACATAAAATAAAGAGGATGGGAGAAATATTACTGATGTATGTTGAAATACAAGGATGTATGTCTCTATTTATAGGAATAGAAGACTTAGTACCCAAATTATATGGAAACACTAAAGTTAGACACAAAGGCATCTTAGTCAATGAACTTGGTTTATAACACTGAAGACCATTGTGGCTAAGTCATTACAAACCCACCAGGAAAACTCAAAAGAGAAAAACCTGAAATTGCATAAGCATCTAAAGACTCAAACAGTGTTGGACAAACATATATTGCCTCGTTAAAACCTTGATTAAGAAACTCAGTAGGACAAAACTTGACCAAGGAAAAAAAGTACAATGTAATAAGTCTAGTAAATGGGAATTTATGATGACGCTTCCTATGATGAGTACTTTAGTTAAATCTTTTCTTGTAAATCATTGGGTTAAGATTTCCCAACTTCGATGAACGAATCTTTTGAATGCAAAAGATTGTTGTGCTTTTGTGAAGAAAACTACTAGTTTATGAATTCTTCTTTGTGTTACACAGGCAACATTGTCTTCTAATAGTAGTGTTCTCGAGTCTCCATGCTTCTAAACACATATAGAGGATTTGTGTCATCGATTGCCGAAAGCTAACTGTATTTTCTCTGACGAGGTTAGTTTTTTTACCCTTTATCAAATATATTCCTTTACGTAAATCAGTTTATCTGGTTTGTATAAAGAATGATATGAGACACAAATACGTTATCAACTAAATAAAACATGAATGCCAGTGTAAATTAGAGAAGTAACTTACTTAATAGAGATACAATGTTACCGATTTGATTATGGGCGCTAGTTTTGCATTGTGCAATGTTCATCACCATTAAAAAGGTACAACCTTCATTCCAGATAGTTATGCTGGAAAATAATTTTATACATGTTCTTGATGAGAATTCACATGACCAATTAAATTCACGTTGGATTCGGGAATACATCTTGCATTAATCCTAAATATTACTCTCTTGCTGTAGGTAACTACGCAACATGGAAATACCCAGAAGAAACCAACAGCTTTTCAAGTTTCTAATAAATCAGACAGTGATCTAAGAGCACATGTTGTAGCACCTAGCGGCATAACAGATGATCAACAAATGCAGACAACACAGCCTATCAACATTTCGTGAGTCAACAAGCCGAGAGTCTACAAACTGAGAGTCAACTAGCCGAGAGTCTGCAAACCGAGAGTCAACGAGGAAAACATATTGGTGGGAAAACACTGTTTGAAGATCAACCAGATGCAAATCAAACAACGCCTAAGAAGGCGCATAGAAAGATATATGTTGCCCCCGAAACATCGAAAAATAGGGTTTACGAGGCTTGGCGCTAATAAGAGAGTGCAACAAACTGATGATTCAAGTAATGAGGAGACACCAAAAACTAAAAAGTCAAAGAGATAATGTTATACATAAATGGTTCCTATTATTTTCCTTTGTAAATGTTAGAGGAAAGGTAAACATGGTACTGTGTGATTTATTATTATGAATTTTTTATCAATGAATTTGAGATTTGATCAAGTTACATCAACTTTTTAAATATTATAAAAATTAGTATAAAATGAACAAGTCGGTTAGTCTTAGGTGGACGGGGCTGGAAATATCTAGTTTAACGGCCTAGATTACATCACCTTTCACCTAGTACACAACACGTCTAGGGTTTAAATTTTTTCAACGTTACATCCATTTTTTAAAAATAGTAAATTTTGGTAAGAAACAAACAGCTCAGTTAGTGCCACGTGTACAGTAATAAGTGCGTCAAATTGGAGCGGTTAAATTTTTTTATCATTTTTATCGATATCTGCACGCGTGTACGGTTTGCGATTTAGACAGTTTAAAGATATAATATTTTTATGGTATATAATAAACGGCTTGAAATGGAACCACATGGATGGTGTAGGATGCATCTAGTATAACGGTAGATATTCCATCATCTTAATCCATATTAAAACACGCGCACGGTCTAGGATCATCGTAATAGTACCACGTGGATGGTAGAAGTTGCATCTAATATGAACAACATAAATTCCATTATATTCACCTAGTCTATCACGAATGTACGGTAAATATTGCATCAAATTTAGCATTGGCGTGGCTAAAAAGAACATATAGACATACTAAACTAATAATGCGTATCTATAATATAAAAAATAGACACTTTAAAAACTATTTGCGTATCTATAGGTTAAACAATAGACATATTATAAATCATTTATGTCTCTATAGGTTAAACAATAAACATTTTAGAAATTATCTGTGTATTTATAGGTTACACAGTAGACACGTTAAAACACATATCTCATGTCTACAGGTTACACAGTAGACACGTTAAAAAACATATCTCGTGGCTAAATGTTAAACAATGGAAACTTTAAAAACTACTTGCATGTCTATAGGTTACACAATAGACACGTTAAAAGACATATCTCGTGTCTATAGGTCACACAGTAGACATGTTAAAACACATATCTCGTGGCCAAAGGTTAAACAATAGACACTTTAAAAACTATTTGTGTGTCACGCCAAATGGGATAAAAACTTGGGCTTAGTATACCATATAGACACACCTTTGACTTATGGCGTAGCTATTCCGCTTTATTTAGACACACAAATACTGGCGCGTCCGAAAATACACAAAAAGTCACGAATAGTTTTGACACGCCATGGGTGAAAATGAATGATTTGTCCAATATCATATTGGCATGGCAACAGACCATTCTTATACTAGTGTTGTTAGATTCTCAAAGATAATTTATAAAAGTAGTTGAAGTAGTTTTTTCAACAAGGTGCCAATACGTAGTTACGTTACAACAAGCAAACATAATTTTTATCTGTGATCATACCTTATATGGATCACAAGTAAATTATCAGGAGATGACTATGTTGTGAAAGGTTTTCTCGTTAAACCCTTGTCAGGAAAACCACATAAGACAATATCTGAAACGGAAGAAAAAAAGTACAACTATTGACGTCTTTATGAATGCTAATTAACTCAACTACATTAGTTTTATGGAAAAGCCACCATGAAAATAAACTTTTGAATCTATATAATGAATGGATAAATAAGTTATATTCAAATATAATTGTGATACCTTGCATTTTCTTTCACCCATTTTCATATGTATTTCAATTCAGGTTTTAACCAAGTTTAATAACCCGTTTATATTCGTTGAGTTTAAACTAAACGAGAAGTTTCGTCTTTATCTTTTAATAGTTTATGTTTCAGTATATTATTAGTATAGGTATACATTTTCAATTCCGAGTTTGCCGCTGCACGACACTATTAGGTACTAAAGCTTAGAATTTGAACAGCTCTTGATCCACCCCATTTAAGTGTTAGTAAGCTGGGGTGAGAATAACCATTACATATGTTTTAGAAATGAAATTAAGAACATAAAATAAATTGGGATAAGAAGTTTTATTCTGATGGAAAATGAAAGGACTGAATAGAAACTTAAACGTAAGAATTGTATATATATCAGAGATTTTCTTAGGGTTTGAGGATATGGCACGAGAAGAATTCTAAAGAAAATTGCTAGGATTGAGCAGAGTTGAAGTAGGTTTACTTAACCATTCTCTTTGGAAACTTTTATTCCTTCGCTGATTTTAATACCAAGTTTTGTGTGTGAAATGATTATGAGATGTATATCTTTCTACGAACCAATTTTGATGCTCTGTCGTGGATATTTCTCTGTTGTGTATAGTCTTAACATTCCATTATGATTAAGTTTAATGATTTGTATTTCTATACTGCCTATTACTTGTTTATACAAATGTTTAAAAGAACTACTTGTATGTCAAATGTTTATGTGCGATGATTTTTGTGAGATATGCGCTATTTTGTAAAAATGATTTACAAAGGATGAGCACGTTTTGCGTTAGTTGGAATCTGGTTCCATCTTGAAGCTGAGTAATGATCCCCGAGAGTGAAATGAGTAATGATCCTCATATGAAATGATTTGTCAGAAACCTCATTGGTATTATGAACTTATTGGTTGATTACATCAATTTTTATTCAAGTTTTATCGTCATTTCGTAATATATATATTTCCTTTGATTTACTGAGTTTTTTCTGCATCTCCTTGAGGATGAGAAAGTATGCATATTGAGCCGTCATCTCATTTCAATTGGCGTTTTGCAGATTTCATCAAAGGACAAAACAAGTAAAAGTTATTAGTTTAAAGAGTGCATTGTTCCCTGTTTTGTTTCCATGTTTTCAATTGAGATATTTTCACTTGAGAATGTTGTTGGTAACTCAAATACATGAATTTACTTTCCAAAAAAGTCTATCTATTAATATTTGAAAGTATTTAAGGATGATGTTTTCCATTTGAAAGTTAAATTGAAAATGAATGTTGAAAACTTTGTTTTCTGACAGGTTACTGCAACCTTCTTTCCGTGAAAACTGACACTAATGTAAAAGGATTTAGACAATGTATTCTGTATGGTAAATTTAGGGCTTCGAATTTGACTGATCATTTAGGGTTTATGGCCTTCGACGTCAGATCTGAAAACTGCAGAGATGCAGTTCTGTCAACATTTTTGCACACATGTTTCACAGACTAAATAAACTTGGAATTTGGATTTTCCAGTTGAGAATGAAATTTGAGTCTTTCTAGTTTCTAAAATTGGGGTCAAGCGTTGAATCCCGACTTCTAACGAAGTCTGTAGAGCCTCGCCAAGGCAGACTGTCAGAGACGTAATTCTACAACATTTTACCCAAATTTTTGATGTATACTAATTTAATTTCCTATATCTTTTTGTGCTTTTGAACATTAAACTTGTTGAGTTGATATGAACCCTTAAGTGAGACTAAATAAGGCCTCATTATCAAAATAAAATCAGAAAGTATAAATGAAGGAAATATACTTAAGTTTCGTCATCTGACTGTAACACCTAGAATTTGGATTAATCCGTGATCCGAATTTTAGGGTGTTATAATTTGGTATCAGAATATTATTTATTATATCTTACATGGACCTTAGATATATTGTTGTCTTATAAGAACTCTTTGATTGATTGCTTGTTGTAGTGATTTGGATTGTTAGCTTGATTGGTGTAGTTGCGTCAATACTTAACCCTTTTGAGTTGTTAGTTAAATATATAGGTATCTCTTTAAATTGTTTTTATATCCTATGTAGAATATGGCTGGAGATTTGCCTCCTGAAAACAATGTGGAATCTAGTGAGAATGGTGGAAATGGGAATCACATTCGGAAAATTACTGTGAGTTAGCTAGAGGCTAAGGGAAACACATCAACTTCACGTGTGCGCGATGATTTTAAGGTGATGGATGAATTTTACAAGTATAAGCCAGCACCATACAATGGTTCACCAAATCCTTTAAATGTCGAGAACTGGTTACTAGAAATGGAGAAGAGAATGGATTTTCTAGAAGTAGAGGATCGTCTTCGAGTTAAAATAACGGTGTATTATCTTCAGATGCTGCTGGTCATTGGTGGATAGTATCTAAAACCAAGGAAGGGATGCAAAACCTTACTTGGAATGAATTCAAGGAACTTTTCCTCCAAAAGTTCTTTCATGTAGCCTTGAAAAATGCTAACATTGTGGAATTTATACAGTTGGACCAGGAGAATGAAGGCTTATCTGGTTTAGAATATGATATGCGGTTCAAGGAGCTATCTCGATATGCTCCAGATATGGTATCTACTGAACACTTAAAAGCGACTAAGTATCAAAAAGGATTATTGCCGGATATTCGTTTTAAGATTGCACCGTTTATGCCCTCGAGTCGTGCTGAAATATTTGAGAGAGGGCTGATTATTGAGGCAGAAAATAAGGAGTATCGAGAAGGGAAAAAACGAAAGAGAATTAACTCAACCAACACAAACGAGCCTCCTAGAAGCCAAAACCAGAGAGTGGGTCCGAAGAGGCAACTTGGAAACCCGAGTCCGGGGTTAAAGAGGAGTATCCAAATCTTTATAAAGGTATGATCATTTAAATTTTGTGAAGAAATTCCTTTAAGGGTGGGATAATATGACACCCTGCATTTTCCTTTACCTATTTTTGTACGTATTTCAGTTCGGGTTTTAATCAAGTTTAATAACCTGTTTTCATTTGTTGAGTTTAAACCAAATGAGAAGTTTGGTATTATCGTTTAATCGTTTATGTTTCAGTATATTACCAATATAGGTATACATTTTTAATTCCTAGTTTACCGATGCACGATACTTATTAGAATAATTTCTATAAGTCCTGATTAGGTAGTAAAGCTTAGGATTTTAATAGCTCTTGATCCACCACTTAAGTGTTAATGATCTAAGGTGGGAATAACCATTATATATGTTTTAGAAATGAAATTAAGAACATGAAATAAATTGGGAGACGGAGTTTCATTCTGATAGGAAATGAAAGGACTGAAATAGAAACTTAACGTACAAATTAAATATGTATATATCAGAGCTTTTTTTAGGGTTTGAGGATATGGTATGAGAAAAATTCTAAGGAAAATTGTTAGGATTGAGCAGAGTTGAGGTAGGTTTACTTAACCATTCTCTTTGGACTTATTGGTTGATTACATCAATTTTTATTGTCATTTCGTCATATATATATTTCCTTTGATTTGCGGGTTTCTTCCGCATCTCCTTAAGGATGGGAAAGTATTCCTATGGAACCGTCAACTCATTCCAATTGGCGTTTTGCAGATTTTATCCATGGACGAAGCAAGTAGAAGTTACTAGTTCAAAGAGTGCATTGTTCTCTGTTTTCTTCCATATTTTCAATTGACATATTTATGTTGTTGGTAACTCGGATATATGAATTTGCTTCCTCAAAAAGTTTATCTACTAACATTAGAAAGTATTTAAGAGATGATGTGTTCCATTTGAAAGTTCAATTAAAAATGAATATTTTCTGACAGCTTACTGTAGCCTTTTTTCCGTGAAAACTGGCACTAATGCATAAGGATTTAGACAGCGTATTCTGCATGTTAAATTCGTCTATGTCTCATCTATAATGGCTTGAAAGGGCTTAGTATTTCGACTGATCGTTTAGGATTTATGGCTTTCAACGTCCAGAACGTAAGATTTGAAAACTGCAGGGATGCAGTTCTGTCAACATTTTTGCAGACACGTTTCATAGACCAAATGAAGTTAGGATTTGGATTCTCCAGTTGCAAATGAAAGATGAGTCTTTCTAGTTTCTAAATTGGGGCCAAGCGTCAAATTCCGACTTCTAACAAAGTCTGTAGAGCCTCACCAAGGAAAGCTGTAATGCTACGACATTTTTGCCCAGATTTTAACTGTGTAATATTTAGTTTCCTATATTATTTTGTGATTTTGAACTTTAGACTTGTTAAGTTGATATGAACCCTTAAGCGAGACTAAATAAGGCCTGGTTATCAAAATGAAATCAGAAAGTATAAGCGAAGGAAATCTACTTAAGTTTCATCACCCGACCGTAACACCTATAATTTGGGGTGTTACAATAATTATCAAACTGCAGATTAAAGAAAAAAATAATATTTATACTGTTAAAGTCAAACGTGGATTTTTAGTGTTATTAGGGATTTCAAGTGATCTATAAAGTTTATATCATCAATTAATCCGGATGTTGGTCTTTTACCAAAATTAAGAAAGAAAAAACATACAGAAATGATTGTTAAACCTGATATATCGAGTCAGGTGGCTGCCTGAATATAATTTGAAACCTCCAAGGATTCAAATTTAAATATGTTCTCAGACTAAATTTCTTGTGTGAATGCAATACGAGTCTTTCAAAGACTCCCATACCAAATGCATTGTTCAGGGATAATAGAATATTGTTGAATAAATTCTAGGGCTTGGGAAATATAAAACCCTCAAATCGTTCTTAGAACGACTATAGTTCTCTGATTGTGCACTGTGACTAACACCAACCTGTAATTTTCAGGTTTGGAAATTTTAAGGTGTTAAGTCTTGGATCCTAAATTGTATCAATCGAGAAATTATATTAATTCATCACAACCAATTACATATGTCGATATTCCTCCGCAAAGGGGTTAACAAACACCATCATTTATCATTTCAAGAGCTACTATAAATAAATATTCGACAATCACATATTAGCTTACGACAATTCTACAATATTCTCAAGTGTATGCATATCTTAAAAGAAATCATATAATTATTGGTATCAACGTATTTTACGGGCATTATAATCTCCTAATCTTTCAGTAAGGAGATATGAACTATGAGAATGTGAATCTTGTTTGGTAATCTTAATTAGGTCACTACTTGTAGCCTCTTATAAAAAGCTACCTAGCTATTTGCTAGGCGTGATTGGGCCTTCCTTTTCAAGAGACATAAGCTTTATATAAAAGCAAAATGAGACATTTCACACCAATCATATAATGGAAGCCTTTATCGATTTGATCATGATGGGAGAGAAATTGATATAACATTCAAGTTAATTAACACCTGCTTCTGGTAGTGTAAAATCTATCCCTGATTATGGCAGAAATATTTTCATCCCATTTACGAAAAAAAGTTTCATAAAATATTAATTAATTAGAGGACATGCACTTATAGTATCTTGATTTAACAACATTAGGTTGTACCGAATTACTGATTTCAAGAGACATAAAGAAAATTAAGTCCGAAAAAAATCATAGTCTACTAGACCCATATTTTTACCATCAACCATAAATTACTTTTGGAACCAATTTTTTCTTATCGGTTTTAGGCAAAATTATATAAAATATGCAATCAAATTAATCTCCTGTAATTTCGTGACCTGTAAGGATGACGAGATAACCATTCACTTTAGACTGAAATCATGGACACTAAATTTATCAAAATAAATTTATCTCAAGAGCAATTGTCACTCAAGGACTAATGAAATAGGCTAACAAGTCGGGTGCGCACCCACTGACCTTGAGTGTCCAACCGTATTCCAACAACAAGTGGAACGGTTCCAAAGTTTGAAGATTAGTGTCAAGGATGATAAATTGCTCAATATTCCTGAGGGATATAACAAATGGTGTTTTCAATTGTAAATACCATAATAACGATATTTCATTATATGATCAATAGAGAAAATCCTTTTTAATTGGCTTAGAATATTTCTTTTTTAAAAAAATAAAAAAATTGTTATCGTTTTCCGTTTCTAGATAATATCCAATTTGTGGTTGGTTAATGGTTTCTTCGAAGAAACATAAATCAATAGTTTATTATTAGATAAAACCATAAGATCGATATAGATATACCAAGTTTAAGATTATTTTTAGTTTTTTGGAGAAATCTATATTATCATTGTGGAAGAAAAAAAATGATAAAAATATAAGTTTACGTCTTCAAAAATAACCCGCACTTGGTATTATATTTTCTTTCGGTGTATTAACCGGCAAAACTTTGAAAATAAAAAATTATTCAAAAATAAAATCCATCGATATGTGTGGTCCAGAGATTTTAAGAATATATATTAAAATATGAAACACTAACCAATTTATAATCTCATATGTAAAAAAGAAAAGAAAAAGCACTTGTTGTTATAAACTAAATCAAAAGATGAACTATTGCACAAAAGAAATATAGAGAGAAGAAGAGAGAATTTCTCATTACTAGATATTAGTATACATTACAAAGGAATGAGCCTCAATTTATAGGCTAATACAAGAGAGGATGATAAAGATAGCATTAACATTAGGAAGTAATGGAATGCATTCTCATAACTAAGGTATTAAACCTAAGTTATTACACTAAATGTGGGGGTTACCAAGAAGTGAAATATGTGAAGAGGTGGAAGGGGAGATGATAAGGCGGTGGTGTAAGGGGGGTGTAAGAGTGGTGGAATCCACCAAAGAATTAATTTACAACACTCCCCCTTGGATGACACCACTCTATTATGATACTGCCTCGTTAAAACCTTGCCAGGAAAACCCAAAAGTGATAAAACCTAGACGAAGGAATAAGAGTACAAATCATATCATGGTGTTGGACGCGTCAAATATTGCCTCATTAAAACCCTGCTAGGAAAACCCATTGGGACAAAACCAAGCGAAGGAAAAAGAGTACAACACGCATAAATTTCCATCACACAATACTGATGTTCTCCCCCTGATGATGTGCACCCAAAGAAGTATAGAAAGACTGATTACATAATGTTGATCTTCAAGTAGAATTACTGACCGTCTTTGTTCAAAACAAGATATAAGTTTGTCTTCAATAATGTCTTCGAATATCTCTTTAAGCAAATTTCTTCAAGTTCGTTGCCTCATCAAAACCTTGTCGGGAAAACCCAGAAGGAAAAAACCTTGACTAAGGAAAAAGAGTACAACTGTAGATAGATTAAGAAAAGGAGTTGGACATATATATATTGCCTCGTTAAAACCTTGAGAAGGAAAACCCATTTGGACAAAAACCTTGACTAAGGAAAAAGAATACAACTCGTAAAGTCCAATATATCTTCCAGCAGAAAGAAGATATCTCAGTTGATTTACCACAAGTAGCTAATCAGCAACCATCTTCAGCTCAAATTTTTTTTTGTTGGTAATGGAGACCTTTATGTTGCCATAACTTAATTTCAAATATCAAGTTGAATTGTCTTTGTCAAATTCCCAATGGTTCATTTGTAGGATCTGATATATCTTTTATTCTTCGTAAATTCCTTTCAAACAATAATAGATGATCATCTTTGTTGCTGCAAAAAGGATGTTGTATCGTCTAACAATTTGGCAAATGGAAACTGATTATCTGTAGTTCATTACTTACGAGACTTTGGGTAAACCGTCAAAGCAAAGATCAAATGTTAGAGGTACTACAAAAACCAATATACACAATGCCTCCATATTAGTGCTAATTAAGTTTGGCAAACAAATTCACTACCGAACAATTTCAAGTATAACATATAAAGTTATACATAAAATCAAGTACAAAAACAACTTGTAATTAGTACGTAATACGAACCAGAGAGAGTGTTACATACCCGTTACCGAGATGAAAGTAGATTGCTATTACACAAGTTTTATTAGGAGGTTACGTACTTATCCATGTAAACATGTCAAAACTTTCTAAAGTTGACAAAATCATGGACCATTATAATGCTTAATAAGTTTGATACATGATTCCAAGATCTTTTATCTTGAATTCTTTCAATAAGGAAGTATAACCTGTGATAATCTTTTAGAAGTTTACACGAACGTTATCTTCGATAACAAACAATTATGTCAGACTATGACATGTAAAACTGGCAAATAATAGTTTCCCTTAAAATTCATCTATCAACGGGGTACACAATACTTACCAAAGTATTGGGTATTTTCAAATCATTTAAGAGTAGATGATGTAATTTCACAGATCTCAAGTGTCTGTAGAAACTAGATGCCACGAGTGGCGCTGTGCAATTAGCGTCCTTGTTCCTCTCGTCTCACTTTCATGCAAACTAATTAAGCATCAAACTTGTAACCTTCCGGGTTCACAATTTTTATTTATGTCTAAAAATGTTTATTAGTGAGAAGACAACCAAATATGGATGCCTTTCACCCATATTAGTCAACCATACATATTGTCGATACTTCACGGCAGTTTCTCTGCGAAAAAGGATTTTGTCTATAATACATGTATGGTTGTCGCTACTCTGAATACATGTTTGACAATAACTACGATTATGTACGCGTATAAAAATCATTCTTTAATATTGACACCACTTGTCCACTTAGGAATGAATTCCTCTTTAGGAGATAAATATGGCTCGGTAATTAAAGATCGTAGTTAAATAGTCTCATTGAGAACATTATTAATAGCCTCCCCAGGAGCACTATTTTGATCCAACGTGATTGGCTTCCTCTATCAAGGAATATATATTTTTTTTTTTTATTTTTTTTTCATCAACAATTCAGATGAGTTGTAGACGACTCAATTATTGTTAACTCATGGCATGCCCTCCAGGGACATAAACTAATGCAAAAATACGTGCAACAACAAATGAGTTTTAATTATTCTTCTTGTAAGAATAAAATGCTTCAAGCATATCATAATGAATGAATAACTTCTCCACCTTATACCGAATTGGTGCAAGAATTATGATGAGACCAATTCATGACGTTCTTATAACGACTGCTTTCCTCCCTCTAACGGCGGGAAGTCTCATCACATCTAGTATTATTCATGCAAAATATATTATGGGTGGGTGACCTTGGATCCAAGTAGGTCATCCGAAACATTTTTTTTTTCTTCGGATTGTTCATCATAATATTACAATTAATAATTTTAAATCACCCATGCTCATATATGTAATTAAAATTTGACAGCGTATACTTTATCAGTGTGCACCCTGATTAGCATTTATTATAAACGATAGTCATATACTCTTGTATTGGTACGTCTACCAAAATTTGAGCGGGAAAATCCGCTTGATTGGTACTAATCAATCAATATGTCGGAAACGTTTAATGCTGTAAAAATTGTGCTCTTGTAGCAAAGAATATGACATATATTTTGAGTTTTGATAATAAAACCATTAACAAAAGTATAGATTGACGAGAGAAAAATAATAAAACCATTAACAAAAGTATTTAGTAACTATGGGCTACTTCGGGAACCCAGAATTTTATGGATACCTGAAATCCAAAAAAATTCATGGACCACTTCTGGAGTCTATATTTATGGATTACTGCGGGAACCCACAATAATTTGGATTGCTACAAAAATTTATAATTTGCATGTTAGACTACTTCTGGAGTTAATAACATCCCATGGATTGCTTCTGGAATCCTTTTTTTTTTTTTTTTTTCAAGACCAATAATTAAAATAAACAAAAATAAAAATAAATAAAGAACATACACAGATACAGTACCAACATAATTTAAATATCAATTTCGTCATCTTCGGGTTTGACGAAATATTCATTGCCAGTGTACACGTGGACACATTATTTGTAAAATAAAATTTTCTTAGCATCAGGGTCATGTTACTTCAGGAACCGCGGATAAAGACATGATGTCACTTTGTTATGGGTCACTTCAGGGACCGACCGAACCGAGTGAACTTCTTTTGTCCATATTGTGTCACACTGAGTTCCAACTTCAGGTGGAACAGTCTATTTTTTTTTTTTTAATCCAGGAGATTATATTGAGGAAGAAAAGTTAAAGTTGTGCTATCCTTCAAGGATACAAACTTTCCTCTTTGTAATGATGCGATCCGCAACTATTGGTACCTTAAAGCGATATAAAATAAAATAAAATAAATAGATAATAATCCATCGAAAAAATAAAAACTCATATATATATGATATAATTCACAAATGTGCAATTTTAACTAATACATGGTATACATATGTATACGCATGAATCGATTATTTGTCTAAACAAATAGTAGCTGTGAATATATTACTATATTCAACTAAATCTTCATCTTATGAAAACCAAAAGTTTGTCAACTCATGAATATAAAGTAAAAGATTTTGATTTTAGTTTTTCTTAAAAACAAGAAAAAAGATATATAGTATTTTACCTTATTGTGTAAGATTCATCACAATAGAAATTTGATCATCATCGTGGTCAATTGACGACCCTTGGAAAAAAAAAGAGGCAATTTCGATCTAATTAGATTATTTGAAAAATAAAAATAAATTATCTCATTAACAGAGCGTGCTGATAACGTGTTATAAACTAAATCAAAAGATGAACTATTGCACAAAAGAAATATAGAGAGAAGAAGAGAGAATTTCTCATTACTAGATATTAGTATACATTACAAAGGAATTAGCCTCAATTTATAGGCTAATACAAGAGAGGATGATAAAGATAGCATTAACATTAGGAAGTAATGGAATGCATTACCATAACTAAGGTATTAAACCTAAGTTATTACACTAAATGTGGGGGTTACCAAGAAATGAAAGATGTGAAGAGATGGAAGGAGAGATGATAAGGTGGTGGTGTAAGAGGGGTGTAAGAGTGGTGGAATCCACCAAAGAATTAATTTACAACACTTGTATAATTATTAGTTGCCCAACCCTAAAAATAGTGTGTTAGAAAAGGGAGAAAACTTATACGAATTTTACATAATCTGTAACGAACTAATGATACATAACCAATAAATAAAGTATCATAAAATATAAAAAGTGGCTAAAATATCATAATATTATGTTGTAAATAACATCAGTGGTACATTCGTATATGTTTTGATGATTTGAATATTAAAAAGAATATGTCTATGAAGTTTTATCAGGTATATCATCTCCTTGTCCGTTTCTTCCTGGGTTTTTTTCTGCCCAAATTTGTTGTTTTGTTGTGATATTTTAAAGGTTTATGTGATGTTATTACTATTTTTTGCAGTGGCAATGCTAGTTAAGAGTTTAACATACAGACATGCAAATACATACATACCAAATATCCGCTAACAAGTCAAAAACAAGTTTAGTTTTAGGCCAAGTTCTGTGCATATAGAAAAATTGATTAGTTTGTCATGTCAGGTAGCAGGACAAACTAGCCGCGTCACTATATGAAATGAGGTAAATGATAGAAATTCTATCGGGCGACTTAGTGTTTGCTGCCAGCGACACACACCACTTGTTAGTCATTTGGTCGATTACGTCTACGTTCAGGCAACAACCAAATTCAGGCTAAACGACCAAATTTTCTACCACAATATCTACCCTCAACAATTTCATTCAACTCACCCACTCTTTACATAAATTTCATACTGCCTACCTATTTCTAAAATAAATTCAGAGATTTCTTAATTTATTTTACTTTGAATATCACAATCGATGGATTGTTCTGCTGGAGAGGTTAAAATTGTCACGGATCGGTTTAAAACACATCAACAAACTTATATTCGGATGTTGCAACAACTGGATGATGATTCAGATGAATATATAGAACTGGCCAACACTACGATACTGGTACAATCATCAGGGAAGATACTAAAAACTCTCGAGCCAAGAGAAGTATTCATAAGAAGATATGCATTTTGGGGGCGAGATGAGTATCACCAGAAGCTGATGCACGATTATTAATGCCAATCAAGATTTCCAACCTCGATTACGAATGCCCATCACTTACTGAAAAGATTATTTAAGAGCTTTGTCGGGTATCACCTGAACTTAATTATCAATTTGATGCATTCAATATTAGAGGTCATAGTCCATAACAAAAGGTTACCTTGCAATAAAGATTCTAGGTGATGTTCGTCCAACGGTTTCTAACAATGAGTATCTTCGTATGTGAAAAACAACTTCATACAAATATCTTTCATTGCTTTGTGAAACTATGATTAACCATTTTGTTCTAACGTATTTACAAAAACCAATGGAGGCAGAAGCTAGAGAAATATTAAAGCAAAACCAAGATAAGGTCTTTCCAGGAATGCTAAGTAGTCTTGAGTGCATGCATTGGGTGTGGCAAGGATGTCCTTTTTATTAGGCCTGTCAATATTTGGGTCAACGAAAGTTCGCTATCATTTGAGGACCATACCGTGGTTTAAGTGCTTGTTAATGCATGTATAAGACTATATTGACGTGCATAATTATGCATAACATGGTAATTCAAGTAACCCGGCATAATAGGAATTGGATTAGCCACTCTGATGAAGATTTAAGGTCTGAGGTTCAACCAGCAAGAGAGGTACCTTCAAGGAAATATTCACAAATGACTAATCATATTCAGAACCAAAATTTTTATGACAGCTTAAGACAATACCTGACTATGAATCTTTGGGCCGAGTTTGGAAGATCGGGCGGTCATACTTAAAGTTATGTTTGATTTGATTTATTTTGTTTTAAGGACTTTTAAAATTTATTTCAAGTAATTTCGTGTTTTAAGTTTTTAATTTATGTACTAATTTCAAGTAAGGAATAAAATAATTTCAAGTAATTTTTTTTAGTAATATACAATATGGATGACGTGGAGTACGACGACTATTTTTCTATTCGTTAGCGATAAACACTTGAACGAGCGATAATGACTTAGTCTCCAACAGCTCTCAATTCATCCATGTATATATATACACACACCCTTTTCCAAGATAAATCACACCTCCCATAAAACTTTTATATATACTCTCACTCTAACCATAATATAATCTCACTCTAATTTTCTGAAATATGGCTCAACCTAAATTTACTCAAAAAGAAGATTCATCCCTTTGCATAAACTACGTAGTGTGTTATCCGGCCAGGGGTGCAGAATGACGGTAAAATGGTTTAGTGAATCAGAGTTATTGGATGAGCATTAGTGAAAACTTTTACGCTGAAACCGGTAACCCTTATAACCGTAATATAGTAATGTTGCTTCTACAATTTCAAAAAATAAAAAAAAAACTGGTAGCAAAATTTATAGCTTTATTTTGGATTGTCAATCGATAACGACTTAGGGGTGAAACCGGTAATAAGATTAGAGCGAGATGGGAATAACGAAGATGGAAAGGAAAAAATTTCAAATATGAAGCTTGTTTCCATATCCTTAAGGAGTTCCTCATGATCCGTTGACTTGTTAATTGTTTGCACTGTTAATTTGTTTCCACTTTCTTTATGTATTGCGTATTTCAAGTAATGAAAAACTATAACTTCATTGAAAAAAAACAATTTTATTTTAACTAACTAACTATTACATCTTAATTATTAAACTAACTAACTATTATATTAACCAAAAAAATTGAATCTCATTATCTTCTTCTTTGTAGGGAACATCATCTTCACCAATTGGGTTTTTAGGCTGCAATTGTTCTTCTTCCACCTGCCTTCTTAACTTGTTACATTCCATTTGCTATGTAAAGTTCTGATCCTAATGTTTGTCATATTGGTTAACAAATTGCTCTTGAGAAAAATGACTTTTTTTCAACTCCTTATTCATGACCATCCTGTCAACGAATTTCTATCCGTTGGTGATTCATAAACTCGGTCTTGTTAAAGCCATTTTTGGTTAATTTTCTGGCTAATTTTGTTGTTCTCCCTAAAAAAAAATTGTTTGTTGTTATTAGCTGCATTGAGATCGAAATTAGGATTTGGATTTGGATTTCCTGGGTTATCCAATGAAGAAAATGGTGAATTGGGACTTGAGTTCGGTGTAGAGGTATAAGGAGAGTATGGTGATATTTTAGGAACTTACTGCATATTTGCTAAAAGCAATGTATTATATTTGGGAAACACTTTTAAGATGTGGTAAAAACTTTCATATTCAAATTGTAGGCCATGTTTGTGGTGCCATTCTGAACGACACTTTCGATCCTGTAATTTATTAAAGATCACATAAAATTTGATTTTTTAATGGACATTTAATATAATTTACCAGATCCATTTCGACTTCACCGCTCGCTTTAGCACGAGTGACTTGCATGACATGATCAAGATATATGGCTACTCGTTTATTGGTTTTGTGGAACTGACATGGCAACCTTTTTTTATCACGATCATAGATGTCCATTTTTTCATATTTAAATTTATCAAATATGTTATCTCACAAGGTGCTACCTGCTTGAGATATACCATTGATACTATCTTCTACCAAATAAATATAATTTCTGCAAATGCTTTCATCTTCGGCTACTGAAAATTTTGAACCACGAACTCCTTTATTAACATTAATTTCCTGATTTTGAAAATCATAAACCATTTTGCATAAAAATTAGAAGAGTTTTTTTTTTAGATTAACACAAATGTGTGTGAAAGATTGAGGCGTATAGAGGATGTGAGTTGAATTGAGTTTCAAATTGGATATTTATAGGGGGATTCAGTCAGGACCGTTGGACGAGATACTGTTTGGTGATGGAGTCTATGTCGCGCGATAAATTTCATGTCGCCAACGATATAGTCTATATCGCGCGACATAGACTCTATTAACCGACAAACTCTCTATATCTCGGCTGAAATTCCGTCGTATTGGGAAAACACAAATATATCGGTTTGTCCAGTCAATTTGTATATTTAGCTTGTCCATAATGGCTTAAAATAGGCAAACTAGGAGATTTGGTATGTGCATAGTACTTGGCCTTACAAGCTAAAAATATACTGGTTTTCTCATATTCGTGTTCCCTCTGTACATTCCTAGTAAATTATTATTAAAGTTTTAAACTTATCTCCAAAAATAAAAAGAAGTGATTGTTGGATCAAATGTGGTCGAATATTGGAGAATATTGGAGACTGTGAATTGTGTGCCCACGTCTTAGGCCCATTGATCCTATTGTTCTATTTGTACTATTCTAGACTAATTACATATGTTATGATCGGATCATAAAGAATTTGTCACTAATAGCATGTTCGGTTCAAGGAATCGAAGGCTAGGTTATCCAATTTCTAGAAAATAGCCAAGTTATTTAAACTGAACGTGACAAATCAACTCTAGATAATTAAAAATTTTAATTCCTAGGACTCTGATTTCCTCAAAATAATAGATTTTTATTGCACTAGTCCAATAGTACAATACAATGGAATTGAATTCAAAGGTAAAAAAAAAAATTAATTGAATTACCTCAACCAAACGTTAATTTTTAGATTTGAATTCAATTCCTTAAAATTTAATTATAAGAGTTGGATTACCTTATAATTGAACCCTGATTCTAATTCTTAGAACCGAACAAGGTGTATAGGAAAAAACAAACATGCCCTAAAACTTAGGGAGTTCCATATGACAGCCAGAGAGATAGGCCCATTAGTTTACCCAACATACCAAATGGAAGTGTTATTTCTCGACTCAAAGTTCTGTGTTTGTTCCGTTATGGAACAGCTCGAGTCTTGGCATTTGTGACTCAAGGGTCATCGATCTAGCTAAGCAAAAGGCACGTCTGATCATGTGTACACCCCTGTAATCTGTAAATATAAAGTTCAAAGACAATCCCCAATCCCTAGTCATTTTAATCTTTCAATCTAATATACCAATTGAGAATGGTTAGGTTAATGACGGTGGATTTGGTAGGTGAAAAATATTTATTTATTTTCACTAATTTGACTTTGATTCGGCATTGATCAGGATTTAGCCAATTTACTATCCTTCTCAAATCCATTTCTTCCATTCTATTAACAAGACTCAAACAACTCTGAAATAATAATGAATGATAGTATATTGGTTAATCAAGCAAACAACAGTACATACACAATCGTGTTTGGTTATGAGCTGAATGTTTACAAAGTTTTGAGAGAAACGTTAATTGGCATTCCGTAGGAAGGGAATGGTAAAGGATCCATGGTAGTTGGTTCATCAGGATGAACAAGCGACCATTCAAATCGTGTTACCAAAAAATGCATGAAAATGAGGATATTCAGTCTAGCCAGTTGGTACCCAGCACACATCCTTGGTCCTCCTCCAAACGGAACGTAAACATACGGTGGAACAGGTTCCTCAAACCTACTAGGATCAAAATTTAGTGGGTCTTTAAAATTGTCTTCATCTAAATGAGTTCCGTAGGTTGTCCATAATATCTGCATAAAACCACAAACACCGAAGGTTATGAATTGGTCGGGATAAGTATTAATTGTAGAAGTGAGATTAGTAGATCGGTTGTTCCATTATAAGGGGTAAAATTACCTTCCATCCTTTGGGTATGGTGAATCCTTCGTAATCAATATCAACAATTGCTTTTCTGAAAGATCCAAAAATGGGTGGAAATAATCTCATGCTTTCTCGGGTAACTTGCCATGTATACTTCATCTTCTGTGTATCATCCAGTGTTAATGTTTCTCCTGGTTTTTTACTGTCCATAATTTCTACATGTTCTGACAAGCAAAGAAACAAATAAAAGCATGAATATCACTGACTCTAGTACACAAAATCTTTACCGATATACTCATGCCCCTCCCTGACTAAATTGTTACAATGGCTAGTCCCCAATTGGGTTCTCAAACTAGAGATCCCCAATTTCTAATTGGTTGGATGCCATCACAGGAGGGAGAAATTTGATGCTGTAATCTCTTAGGCTTCTGCCTAATTTTCTTATATATAGGAAAAAAGAGAAGCAAATATAAGAGGACAGATATTCATACGGACCTTGTAGAAGATGTTCGTAGCAATTAGGATGATGAGCCAACATTCGGCAGACCATGGCAATGGCGAATGAAGTTGTGTCGTGAGCAGCAAATACTAACAGTACTACATTATCCACAACCTCCTCTTCACTAATTTCACCTCTCATTAAGCTCGCAATTAAACGAGATAATAACATTCCATCATCTTCTTCTCCTCCTCTGCCTTTTAGATTTTGTTCGAATTCAATCTCTTTTTTCCTCTTTCTAACAATTTCCACCAACATTTTCTCTATCTGTGTCCTCGCTTTCTTTGCCCTCCAAAATTTGGACCCCGGAAACTCAATAGGAGGTGCGAAAACCCCCTCCAATACCCTCTCGAACATCTCTAACATTCCATTTTCTACTTTGATCCCAAGTAAACATTCAAATACAACGGAAAATGTAAGCAATTTTGTAGACCGATATAAACTTATTATATCTTTCCCTACCCAATGTGTTTTTAGGTGATTTTCGACGGAACTACACAATTTAGGCACTAACTTTTCGAGACCGACACTGTTAAGGCTAGTCGCTATTACTGCTCGAATACTACGGTGACAATCTCCTTGTTTTTCCATGATGGAGTTTTTCCCCATAAGCTGAACAGATGAAGACGGCCATGAACTTACTACGAGTTTGAATTCGTTTGAAAGAAAAAAACGGTTTGCAGCAGCACCACTTACTAATACTGTTGGTGATCCCATTAATCTAGTTTTGAATATCGCTCCATGTTTTGTTTTTCGAGGTTGAATAAATTCTTCGAATATCCGATTCTTTTTCTGTGCTCGATAGAACTCTAATGTCTCTCCAATCCATGGAAGTCCCATTTCCCCTGGAGGTAGTATTTTCTTCTTTCTGAAGTAACTTCCATTGTTGTTGTTGTGAATCAGAGATATGAAATACAAGAGTATTGGCATTAATACAGAGAGAATTAATGAGAGATAGAGATTCATTTCCAAAGCCACTTTTAGAAAATGGGATTGAAAATGATGTATTATGTTTTGGAAGTTTGATATGTTCATTGGTTTTACAAGACCCAGTAATATATAGATTAATGTAATGTAAACAATTGATCTTAATACAGCTGATATCTACAGGAGCCCATAGAATACAACCAGGTAACTTAAATGAAATTGTACTTTAATCTTTTTTTTTCTCCCCATTTCTAGTATATAATTCTATTTGTTCATTGTTAAATGCATCTTTAGACATAGGCTAAACATCTTAATCAGTAATTTAATCACCTATTCTCATGGGGGAACCTGGGGGTTTATTAATTAGATATTTATCTTATGCTATTGAGGCTTATGCCTGTGAGTTTCTGTTGGATAAGTACCTTCCTGTAACAGAGAAAAACAAACACAGAGAACTTGAAGATGATTAAGGGAGGGTTAGAATTAAAATGCACACACACTCAAACACAGAGAGGTGAAGTCGCCTGTTCAACAGACTGCCCTTAACTCAATATTTGCCAGGTACACCTTCAGGAAGATGCTGCTATACCCTTTCAGTGACAAACTTGAATTCAGGATAAAATCACCTGATACCAACCCAGCTAGCAAAGCTCGTTGGCCCGTTGTGAACTTAACAGAAGATGAAAATAAGAATGTAAAACTAGTGCGCAAAACAAAGCAGGAAGATGGTGAAAAGTCGTCAGGACAGTGGCTGCGACTGGGATAAACGAAAACCTTAGCAAAGTTGTTCTTTTATAGGAGAAGTAAACCTTTGAGTTTTAAAATGGTGAAAATTTAATTTCAAATATTAAATCCCCATTAAAAAAAAACGTTAAGATTGTTTTAATTAAAAAATTATTTATGATTTTATTTTCATTTAATTCAAACGGTAAAATATTTATTTAAAATTAAAGAAACGTTTTCTCATATGGTCACACCAAGGCTCACACCAAGGCTCGCACCAAGGCTCGCACCAAAGCTCACACCAAGGCTCGCACCAAGGGTCGCACCAAGGGTCGCGCCGAGGCTCGCGCCGAGGCTCGCGCCAAGGCTCACGCCAAAAACACACGCAAAAGCACACGCAAGCACCGCACATGTATGCATTTGCCCACTAGTCCATTTCCCAAGTCCATATCCAATCCACTAGTTCTTTTCCTTTTATAGAACGTTTGTGGTGATATGCATGAACTTCCTCCTTGATTTACCCAATGTGGGATAATCAAAGGTTTCTCATTCACTAAGAAGTAAAAATGGATGGCTTTAATTCCACCCAAGTTTGGACTAGTGTTCCTAGCACCCATCAAGCTAATTAAAGTAACAACAATTAATTTAAGTAAGAAACTATTAATTTTAGTAATAACCATTTTTTATTTGCTAACAATCCCCCACATGAATGACGAAACCGAAAAATCGGAAAATCGGAAAGAACGAGAAATACCTCTTAAGCAATAGGTGACCATTTGGAATTGAACCTTTGCTTAGTGAGAAGCACCGGAACTACTTGATGGTCAGTGAACGTGATGTCTTGAACTGCCATCGTTTAGTGTAATTCTTCAATAACTCCTTACGCGAGATATCTCTTAAAATGCTGTTAAGTTCACGCCGTTGTGTCCGTTTTGGCCCTGGACGTATCCCGTTTATCAGAATGCTCTAGAGAATCAGCTTAGTTCTCATAGGAAGCGACCCACTTCCTCATTCAGATAGGTGAGTTCTATCAAGAGTGTTAACTGCTACACCCCATTTCAATCTTAAATTGAAACTATAGAACTCATTAAGACTTTACTCTAAGTCATCCTCACTTGCAGTCACACTATCACGTCTACACCATAGGGAAGGGACAGAGAAAATAATTCTCTGATAGTGTTTAATTTTTACCCACCACAAATTAGTTGTCTCATTCAAAACCTTGATCTTGGGATCTCCAGTCAGCAAGGTTGAGTATCCTTCATGGCAAGTTTTAATTTATGAGCTTAAGTCCCATCCCCCTCGATGCATTACTAACTACCTCCTTGGACAAGCCTTTCGTCAAAGGGTCCGCGATATTCTCCTTAGACCTCACAAAGTCAACAGAAATAACGCCAGTTGAGATTAGTTGTTTTAGAGAATTGTGTCTTCTCCTTATATGAATAGATTTTCCATTATAGTTGCTGTTTTTAGCATTAGATATTGCAGCTTGATTATCACAATGTATAGATACAGCTGGCACAGGCCTATGCCAGAGAGGAATGTCTTCTAAAAAGCATCTTAGCCAAGCGGCTTCCTCTCCTGCTTTATCTAACGCTATAAACTCGGATTCCATAGTGGATCGAGCGATATAGGTCTGTTTGGAACTCTTCCAAGACACTGCTCCACAACCTAGAGTGAAAACGTATCAACTCGTAGACTTAGACTCCTCTGAGTCTGCTATCCAGTTTGCATCACAGTATCCTTCCAGAACAGCAGGGTATCTCTCATAACTTAACCGAAAGTTTAAAGTGTATTTAAGATACCTCAGCACTCTGAAAAGTGCATCCCAATGCTCTTGTCCTGGATTACAGGTATACCTACTTAGTCTACTCACTGCATAGGCAATGTCTGGTCTCTTGCAGTTCATTAAGTACATCAGACTTCCTATGACACGTGAATATTCAAGTTGCGAGACTCCATTGCCTTTGTTTTTCTTGAGTCTACAGGAAGGGTCAAAAGGAGTACTTGCAGGTTTACTATCAAACTGGTTAAATTTCTTCAGAACTGACTCAACATAATGAGATTGACTGAGACTGAATCCATTAGACTCCTTTCTAATTTTTATCCCTAGGATTACATCAGCAGGACCTAAGTCTTTCATATCAAAGTTCTCATTCAACATGTTCTTAGTGGAATTAATGATTTCTAAGGTTGTACCTAGTATAAGCATATCATCAACATACAGGCATACCATCACACAAGCATCATTGACAGATTTAGTGTAAACACATTTGTCAGCTTCATTTATTTTAAAACCACTAGAGAACATTACATGATCAAATTTTTCATGCCATTGTTTAGGTGCTTGTTTCAAGCCATATAAAGACTTTTTAAGTCTACACACCTTCTTCTCATAACCCTTCACCACAAAGCCCTCGGGTTGATCCATATAAATTTCTTCATCTAGTTCACCATTTAGAAACGCAGTTTTTACATCCATTTGATGTATCTCTAGGCTATGGATTGCAGCAATTGCAATTAGCAACCTAATTGAAGTTATTCTAGTGACAGGTGAATAAGTGTCAAAGAAATCTACACCTTCTATTTGTTTATAGCATTTAGCTACAAGTCTGGCTTTATATTTTTCCACGGTTCCATCAACCTTACGTTTTCTCTTAAAGATCCATTTACAACCTATGGTTTTGCTCCCTGGAGGTAAATCTACTATTTCCCAGGTTTTATTCTGAATAATAGAATCCATCTCACTAATAGTGGATTCTTTCCACCATGGAGCTTCAGACGAAGTCATGGCCTCTTTATAAGTTTGTGGATCCGATTCAACTAAACAGGTAATGAAGTCTGGCCCAAAAGATTTTTCTAATCTAGGTCTTTTGCTTCTTCTTGGCTCATAAACAGGTTCATCTTCTTCTACCGGTAATGAATGGCTAGAAGAAGGGACATCTAGAGGATCTACACGTATCACGCGAGATTCAGTTTTCATTGGAAAAACATTTTCAAAAAACGAAGCATCTCTAGATTCCAAAATGGTGTTCACACTGATTTCTGAGTTATCGGAACTCACAACCATAAATCTATAAGTAGTGGTGTGCTCGGGATATCCTAGAAATACACAATCAACGGTTTTAGGTCCTATTTTAGTCCTCTTAGGTGGAGGAATAGAGACCTTGGCTAAACACCCCCACACTTTGAGGTATCCATAAGAGGGTTGTTTGCCTTTCCATAATTCGTACGGTGATTTTTCTGTTCCTTTAAGGGGCACCCTGTTCAGGATATAGCAAGCTGAGAGGACGGCCTCCCCCCACAAGTTCGCCGGTAGTCCTGAACTGATTAACATGGCATTCATCATCTCCTTAAGGGTTCGGTTTTTCCGTTCAGCCACACCATTAGATTGTGGTGAATAAGGAGGAGTTACTTCATGAATTATGCCATGTTGTGCACAAAAGTCTCCTATAGGGGTTACGTATTCACCCCCACGATGAGACCTAACGGTTTTAATGGTGGTACTCATCTGGTTTTCTACTTCTAATTTATATAATTTAAATGCTTCAAGAGCATCATCTTTTCCTTTGAGCAAGTAGATATGACAGTATCTAGTACAGTCATCTATGAAGGTAACAAACCATTTTTTCCCACCTCTGGTTTGGATTGATTTCATATCAACTAAGTCAGAGTGAATTAACTCTAAGGGATTAGAAACTCTGTGGACATTTTTCTGAAAAGGCTTCTTCGCATATTTTGATTCTACACAAACTTCACATTTATGTTCATATTCCAAATTTAATTTTGGAATGCAGCCAGATTTTGCCAATTTGTTCATTGATTTATAATTTACATGACCAAGTCTACCATGCCAAATATTCAATGAGACAACAACATAAGAAGAATCAACTTTATTAATTTCAGTAGAGATTACAGATAATTTGTAAAGGCCCTCAGCCTTATAGCCCTTTCCCACAAAGTCCCTACCCTTAGTGATAATCACTTTTCCGGACTCAAAAACAATTTTAAAACCCTTGTCATCTAGCACACCACTTGAAATGAGATTCTTGCAGATGTCTGGTACATGTAACACTTCATTCAATGTGAGGATTTTCCCAGAAGAAAGCTTCAGCGAAACCTTTCCTTTTCCTGCAACTTGTGCTGCAGAAGAATTACCCATATAGAGTTTTTCTCCTTCTCCTACTGTCTGGTAGGAGGTGAACATATCCTTGCTTCCGCAGACATGTTTGGTAGCTCCAGAGTCTACCCACCAGTCCCTCACATTGGTAACTAAATTCACCTCAGACACCGTGCCAGAAAATTCATTTTTACTACTTTCAGCCAGGTTTACATTTTGTTTCTTAAAATTCGCATCTTTGCGTTTTCTACAATGCATTGCCATATGGCCGGACACACCACAGACATAACAAGCTCCCTTAATCTTACCAATAGCAGACTTTGGTTTTTGAAATTTACCTTTTCCTTGAGGGCCAGACTTGCGCTTGTTGTGGTCCAGACTGAGTGAAGCAAACTTGTGTTCGATCACATGAGCTTTGTTTGACATGTCTCTTGCAGAGGAGACATTCTTGTCCTTTGAGCACAACAACTCTTCAACTTGTATTTTCTTGCCCAGTTCTATCATAGTAATCTCACCAGTTTCATGCCTTAGTCTTCTCTTGTATTCGGCCCATGAACTTGGTAATTTTTCAATCACAGCAGATACTTGAAAGTTTTCAGAGATAGTCATACCTTCAGCAATGATTTCATTAATAATTTTCTGCAACTCCAGAAACTGGTCAACCACAGATTTTTCATTCAGCATCTTGTATTGTAAAAAACGTGCAACCAGAAACTTTTTACTTCCTGCAGTTTCTGCTTCATACTTTTCTTGCAGTGCAGACCATAAATTGTGAGCAGAAAAATCATCCTTAGCATTGTAAAAATCATACAGAGAGTCTTCAAGGCAATTTAAAATATGATTTTTTGCCAAATAGCTATTTCTCATCCAGGTCTCTTTTTCCTTGGATGATTCAGGAGCATCCAGAGCTTTGTTATATGGTTTCAACACTATTTCATCGAGCATGTGGAAACTCAGGAAAAAGAGCATCTTCGACTGCCACCTCTTAAAATCCTTACCAGAAAACTTCTGAGGTCTCTCAACATCAGTCTTTGCCATTGTTACAGAAGATTTTTGAATGCACAGATATTGAGTTAAGATTGTTGGATAAGTACCTTCCTGTAACAGAGAAAAACAAACACAGAGAACTTGAAGATGATTAAGGGAGGGTTAGAATTAAAATGCACACACACTCAAACACAGAGAGGTGAAGTCGCCTGTTCAACAGACTGCCCTTAACTCAATATTTGCCAGGTACACCTTCAGGAAGATGCTGCTATACCCTTTCAGTGACAAACTTGAATTCAGGATAAAATCACCTGATACCAACCCAGCTAGCAAAGCTCGTTGGCCCGTTGTGAACTTAACAGAAGATGAAAATAAGAATGTAAAACTAGTGCGCAAAACAAAGCAGGAAGATGGTGAAAAGTCGTCAGGACAGTGGCTGCGACTGGGATAAACGAAAACCTTAGCAAAGTTGTTCTTTTATAGGAGAAGTAAACCTTTGAGTTTTAAAACGGTGAAAATTTAATTTCAAATATTAAATCCCCATTAAAACAAAACGTTAAGATTGTTTTAATTAAAAAATTATTTATGATTTTATTTTCATTTAATTCAAACGGTCGCACCAAGGGTCGCACCATGGGTCACGCCAAGGCTCACGCCAAAAACACACGCAAGCACCGCAAGCTCCGCAAGCCCGCAAGCCCGCGGCCTGCGGTACTTCGGTGCGAAGCACCGCACATGTATGCATTTGCCCACTAGTCCATTTCCCAAGTCCATATCCAATCCATTAGTTCTTTTCCTTTTATAGAACGTTTGTGGTGATATGCATGAACTTCCTCCTTGATTTACCTAATGTGGGATAATCAAAGGTTTCTCATTCACTAAGAAGTGAAAATGGATGGCTTTAATTCCATCCAAGTTTGGACTAGTGTTCCTAGCACCCATCAAGCTAATTAAAGTAACAAAAATTAATTTAAGTAAGAAACTATTAATTTTAGTAATAACCATTTTTTATTTCCCAACAGTTTCAAGATGTACGTACGTACAGTCATAATGATCGACCAGGCTTCGCATGTTGACTGTGCAGTGTGTACGGGCCATTCTTATGCTTTACCATCGAAGATTAAGATTATTAACATAATATTTTTGGTGAAGCTTTTTTTGAGTAAACTTCAAGCTTGTAACCAGGTTTTGCGAGTTTTCCTTTCGAAGTGGCAGGGAGCAAGTGGTGGCCAGTGGTCCCTTCATGAGATTGGAAAAGAACTAGCAGCCGTACATGAGCTAGAGTAACTCGTGTTGAATATTAACCATACAAAAATCCGGGACAAAATAGAATACGATTAACTAATTTTTCTAATTCATAATTAGGCCAAATGACTTAAGAAAATGAGTACTTGTCATGTACTAATTCTTTTTCTTTATTGTTCCTTCGATATGAAATTAGTTCAACGCTAAGTAAAAAAAATGAAACTAGTTCAGCTAGTGTAATCGATTACTTAAGCTAAGCGTATTCAATCATCGTTCTAATGCTTTTTTTACAGTAACTCATACAAAAGCATCCAAACAAACGTATTCAGTCTGATAATAGCTAACAAACCATTATCCCGGTTGCTAAACTGGATTCCTCTTTTCTTTGGTAATTCTTGAAAGTGAATCTCTTGCCAAATCCCTCACCCAGTTTTGTCAAGTCGTCTATCTATAATCTCTGTCAGTCTTGGTCATTTTATAAGCAACCAATTTGCCAAGTTCTTCGGATGTAGCAACATTAAAACCATGATCAACCTGAAGTTGTGAACATCACCATCGATTCCAACTCCAATAAAAGATAAACTTCTCATTACTAAAAAAATCTCAAAGTGATTGAGAAATGTTATCACAACAAGATATTTGAAATATGAGACCACCAGACAACCACAGTTGCAAAACAACACCTTTGTTTAGTGTAATGTGTTGTGTATTGAAGACTTATTTTAGGAATGGGTTTGAGTTTCCTAGTTCTAGGTGGAAATTTAAAAGGGTATTTTTTATTTTATGTCTTGTTTAATACTACCTTCATTTCAGCAAAAGTGTTACTATCATTTTTTTCATTTGGCCTATTTTTAGGCTAAAATGCAAAAATGGTAGTAACAATTTTGCTGAAACGGAGGGAGTATTAGCTAGGGATTCTTGGTGGTCAAGTTTGTAACCTATATAAATAGGTACTAGGCCATGTAGAGATTATTATGAATGTAGAGAGAGATCGGTGAGAAACTTTTTGTGTTAGCTTTAGAGAGAAAAACTAGGGTTTTTGTGGTGAGTGCAATTGGTGAGGAGCAAGAGACAAAGTGATCATCTCAGGTAATTGCTACGATGTAACCAAGGGTTTGCTAGGATTCCACAAAGGCGTTCTACATTTATAATTGATTCATTCATAGTGGATTGGAGCTGGTGAGACTAAAAGTGGACGTAGACAATATATACACATTGTATATATTGTTGAACCACTATAAATCTTGCATGTCTTGTGAGTTTAATTTACTTTCTTGTTCTTTGTTATTATTTGTGCTTGGTTTACTTATTATTCACCATATCATTTCAACATCCTGTATTTCGTGGTTTTGTCAATACCTAAAGTAACTGTCTGCAACAGTTTCTTAAGAGGTAAAATCCTGACATAGTGTACTATTATCTTTTATTCGTTCGATATCAAGACCCACAACTAATTATTCAGTAAATTACTGTGGAAATCGTTGTAACATTTGTAAAATTGCCATTATTTTAAAAATAGGTTAAAAAAATTAAAAATCTTTATCTTTAAACATATGTTAGATATCTTTTATAAAATTTATATGTTTGAAAAGATCTTTGAATTATCAGTGTAACGAGTACAAAGATGAAAATTAAGTTTTCGTTATTAATCAAGAAAATTCGCTCATTTGAATTTCTGTGGTTAAAAAGATCACAATGCAAGTATGTGCATTGTACAAGTGTTTTCAGTAGTGTAAGATAAAATTTTGTTCTTATTTTCGGTGAGCTTTACTCCAAAAATAGTAGTATTTTGCAATTGCAATATACCACCTTCTTGCATTACAAAATACATCTCCACGACGAGCTGTTCTTAGCATTTGGCTAATGCAAACATTTGCTTACAGTTACAGATGCAAAGACAAAATAGTTTTTCGAGACACTAACTTTCATAGGGAGAGGGGGGACTACCAGTACCAAAATATTCTTGTTCCTACATGTTGAGTTGTCAACCAAATGTAAGGCAACAAATTTTGAGTCAAATTTTTTGTATGACATCTTTGTAGAACTGAAATAGCCAGACCACAAAATCAATTGCAAATAAGTTACAAATTACAGGTCTTGCGCATCCAAACACAATGTCGAGTTGTCATTTATAGGTAGGATAGTTTTAGGAAGGACCCTACCGGCGAGACCATGAGCTCCATCAGAGGGTACAACTCGTGATTAATTAAGAAACATGCAATAAGAATCAAATCTTAGTCCCATGGATTTGGTTCTACTTCAAGCACAACTAGTTAATACTTAGAACTATTATTAGAAGAGCTGATTAGATAGAGAGATAATGTTGCCTGGCAAAGCAAACAAATAATACCTGGTTTTAGATATAAATTCTAAGCAGGATACTGTGAGACATGTTGCCTTGTTAGAAGGGTTTCTGGCCCCCATCTTCCTTGCACTACCATCCACTGGAAAAAGTCAACTATCACAAACAGATCAAGGCCGTTAACCAAGACATTATTTATGTATTAATTTTGATAATTAACTATAAAATCGTCAACCATCTTAACTAAGATTTGTTCTTTCTTTTTCATCTGAGAAGCTAATAATAATACAGTTACGTCAACTTTTTTAATGTCTTATCTTCGACGACAGGCGATTCGACAAAACTCATGTAGTGAACATACCAAGTTATCAACCCATAACCTCATTTCACGCGAAGGTTGGGCCTTTACCTCATATATATATATATACAATTTTTCAGGGACCATCTAATTTTTAAGAGGACTATTAAGTGGTTACTCCATCCACTATACCTTGATAAGGGATGTCCCAATGTTAATAAAAGACTAAGTTACCCTTTATTAAGAATAAAGTATTTATAAAAGGGTAGTTTAAACTAAGTTATTAATTTTATAAATATATTATTTTTATTTTTTATTTTTTACTTTTATTTTTTATTTTTATTTTATTTTTATTTTTCTATTTTTTAACCTTTTTTTTCTCGTTTTTTTTTTTTTTGAAGTTTGGCTAGTTTTTATTTTATTCCTAGTCGAACTTCAATATATTCAGTCAACAAACAATATGTTCGGCTAGCATACACCTTACTATTACTAAAACAGTGTATTGTTCGGTTGAGAACAAAAAATTAAACTCTGGTCGTACTTTGTGTTCTATTTTGGAGTAAAAAGTTCAGCTGAAAGACTAACTATCGATTTAGCCGAACTCCCAGTTTTTGTTCTCAACTAAATAGTTCGGTTTCAAATTATTGAGAAACCAAAAGTTTCGCTAGCCATATTATTTTTTCTCAGCCGAACTGTTCTTGGTGTTCTTGAGAAACAGAAAGTTCGGTTGATAAAATACTATATTCCTAGCCGAACTTTTTACTGAAGCTACATTTTGAACTCTAGTTTTATGATTTAAAGTTTAATCAACAATCAGAAACGCATAAAAACGAAGGGGTTTGTCGGGAATTACCTTTTAATTTGCAGGTTGGCTTGATCAGGAATTGGTCTCGTTTGGGGCTCAATTTCGGATTCAACAACCGGCCATATGCCCTAAAAAAAATTCAAAAAAAGAATAAAAAACATAAAAAATAAACTTTTAAGAAAATAAAATTTAAAAAAGAGAAGTAAAAATAAAATAAAAATAAAATAAATAAAATAAAAATAAAGTAAAATAACAATAAACAAAAATAAAAACTAAAAAATAAAAATAAAAATTAAAAATATATATATATATATATATATACAAAGGGCATTTTATCCATTAACTAAAGTATATGGATAAGGGAGGCTAAGAATTGTTTCATAGTGACCTTATCGAAATGGGGGGAATGGTCCCCCTCAAATTTTGAGTCGTCCCTAAAAAGTCGTTCCATATAAACCTGAGCATAAAGGCCCAAAACAACAAAATATGTTGGGAATTTAGTTATGTTCAAGAGAAAATTGGTTGATACATATCTAGAATTTCTTAGAATAATTCCACATAATGGTTGTATTCCGCTGCTCTGCCCCATTAATTGTGGTTTAGCTCAGAACTGTTGTAATTGGGTGTCTCTGACACAAGTGTTGACTCTTTAGTCTGACAAGACTCTTCTACCGGGTGTGTGACCTTTGTATTTGATGCCTCCAGGTAGTTTGTAAGCTTTTCTTTGTTGTTCAAATTTTTAAAGTGTTGGTGTGATTTGGTTAGCAATTAGTGAAATTGGTACGAGAGTGTGTGTTGGTAAGAAATTGGTGGTTTCCATGTTGTCTGTGTTCAATGATCAATGTTTTATGGATTCTAACCTTGTGTTTCTTGCAAATTCTGTCAAAGTTGTCCCTACTTATAAATTGCTTATAATAGAATGTTTCTTGAATATTCGTACATCAAAATTCGAGTTTATGTCTTGATTTTTTACTTTGTATTCCTTATTGCAAGTACATCAAAATTCGAGTTTATGTCTTGATTTTTTACTTTGTATTCCTTATTCCCACTTGCAGGAGGTTTATAGGATCCAGGATATAGAGAACTAGCTAAAAGGTTTTTGGACATTGAAGGTATGTCCTATCAAAATTAGAATTAGAATTCTCACAAACAAAAGTAGCAGAATATTTGTTATGTCAAAAGTGTATGTAGTTCGTTGCATAATATCTCAATTTTTTTGTGTATCTCGAGTTCGTTGATGTTTGATTCAGGTGTAGATCATATTGTATTAAATTACTGAAATTTGTGTTCATTATAGGTCTTTATGCGTGGTTCACCACTGTTCGAAGTGAAATTAAGCTTGGTTTTGACATTGTATCAGTTAATCACGGTGATTATCTAAATTAGCATCAGGGAGTGTAAAAGGTTTTCACTGGTTGGAGTTATATCCGTGTACAAGGCTTTCTGTAGTTAAAATTATTTCTGCTTTTATGTAGGTTCTGGAGCGATTTTGTGAGGCTTTTATCTCTCTCACTATTGGGTTGAGGAAGGTTAAGTTCCACGAAGTTTGGTATGACACCCTTGCTTGGAGGAAAAAACTGCTTCTTTTCATCTAATATCAATTTAGTTTGTTTTATACAGTGAATGGCTAGTGAGCAATGTTTTTAAATCACTAACAAACACTATTCTTGTACAGTGATTTGAGTAGTTTCTTGGACCTTTTGATTTATTTATGAAATGCAAAATGATGGTCTGGTATCTTTTCTTGGGAGAAAAAGCATAAGAAGAACTAGCAGACGTCATATATCATGATATGGTACATTATTATATTAGTTAACTATTTTCTCCAGAATTTGAGTTTTGAATTTGTTAGTCTGATAGCAATTACAGTAAAGTTAGATATAGATTTGTTTATAATAAGTTGTTGTTTCTTTATTTCTGTATTTCAGTTAGAGACATAAGAACTATACTGTAGTCATTTCCCGACATAACTCTGTGTATTCTTTTTTTCATTAACATGTGTTGGATCAACTCTTTACTAAATCAGGTTTCTGACAGTCAGTCCAAGCCTTCCCAAAATTGGCAAGCGCATAGACAAACATCCCTTCCCTCTTCTGCTTATTAATTGTGGTCAGCCTCATAACAGCATTACAATTTGTAGTTAGATTTGGATCAATTTTTTTCTCATTCATTTTTCATCTTTTTACTGCTAGTTACAGTGTTATATCTGCACCCGATGTGACATATTGGCAACCTTTGACGATCAACAATATCTACCTCGTAGCTGCATCTGACAGTGTGTTAGAGAAGATGACCATTCAGGATATTTTTGTCCTATTGTATCTCATCATGCATGATGCATGTATTCATGGGTTGACTACATGCTGAGTATTTCTTTAAGGAAGGAAGGATGGAAAACCTTGCATCATGTGGTTCCTTTGAAGTTAGATAACTTTTTGAGGACCATGGTAAAGGAAGGATGTGATTGAGATCGAAGGGTTTGTTCCTAAAGTTATGGGCGGCAGAAGCTTACCTCAACCTATTCAGGTAATGTTTTCTCATATTCTTTACATGAAGATTACAATGATACATTATTCCTCGTGTTTATTACTTTTGACCACATCGGTATTGCATAATGAAGTATGTTGTTAATCCCAGTAATTCTGTAACTTTTAGTGTCCACTTTAGTAGGTATCTTTTCTGTTGAGTTCAGGTATTATCTATCTCACACACGAAAAATCAACCCCAAATTCTATTACCTCTGGCTCTATATAGCTAACTGCATCAATTATCCGACTAATCCATCTTTTTTGGTCTTGTAACGCCTATTATGTGTATGAATTGTTCAGCAATTACATAATATTGGGCTCTTTAAAGATTAATGGTCTTGTCGTCAATGCAAAGTTATTTGATGAATTCGTGTATTAATTGGCCCTGACATGTATCCTTCCATAGAAGAACAAAAGAAAAAGATTTCTCGACCCCCATGTAATATGCTATTTTTTTTAATTGTGTAACCAGGAATCATCTATATTCCTTGTTTTGAGCGGTGATATGGTTTCGCAGATGCAATCAAGAACTATTATAACACTCTGGAAATGTAAAAGCTTTTTGCCTCAGTCAGCATTGGGAAAGAAAAACTGTTCGATAGAGAGGGGTGACTACACACCAGATGAAATTGATCGAGGTGTATTGTGGAAGGAAGCCCGAAAGGTTGATGGAAAATACAAAGATGAGGCGTGTAAACAACAAAGAGACGAAATTGTAAGCTTTCTTACATATGTAGGATGAGATTGAAAAGATACATAAAGGTATGGTTTCTCTTAATTTACTTTCTTCCTAATTTACAAATATTTTATTACTATTTATGCATCTTTACGTCAATGCAAAGCTTTCTCTTCATAGTGACCTTATCAAAATGGAGGGAATAGTCCCCCTAAAATTTTGAGTGGTCCCTAAAATAACAACATCAGTAACAGATGCCAGCGGTTCTCGTTTACAGATACTCTCGATATCGCCCTATGTAATATATACAGTCATTGGTTGCCGTCTTGAAAACATTGGCCTCAATTGTAGCAAAAATTGTCGTCCCTAATTTTTTTAAATGGCAAGTTGTATCATGCAAAAATTTCTCAAGGAAATCCAAAGGAGATGTTGTATCTTCACCTACAGAATAAGATTCATGACTAGAAATAAAAAAGTAATAATAATAAAACAGGTCAAAGAATACAATGCAACATTAGCCACATACTTTTTCCTCTACGACTATAGGCCACGCCAAGTATGTCCCTAGAGCATCTCTGACGGTTACTATCTTATCTTCAACTGGTATTGGGACTAATGCTTCAAGATCTTTAGCAGACAGGACCTGAACACGGAAATTATCTTCACCCAGCACAACATTATGTACCTTTTCTTTGTTAGTGATGTCAAAGACATTTCCAGCTGCAACCTCATCATAGTCTATGAATAACTTGCATGGTTTTCCCTATATGTATTGACAAATTAGCTTATACAAAATAATAATGAAAAGAAAATAAAAGCATTTAATACTACAACTCAACCATGGGATATGTCAAAGACTACCTTCCCAATTCCAGATCTTTGAGCAAAGATATCTGTAGGAGATTCAGAAACCTGATTATGAGAGTGCATCAATAGACCCATTAATCAACTATTATGGTAAGCCAATGAACACAATTAATGATCCAAGCTATATATTGGGTACTGGACGATTAGTTACCTTCTTCTGCTTAGACTTGAGATAAATATAACTCTCGGATCTCTTCCTCGTAGGAACAATTTGTTTTAGTAACGAATTAGATGTTGTCTGAAAACAGGAAATCTAATATTTAAAAACGAAAAATTAAATCATTAATGAGATCGATGAAATAGTTTGGTCAAACTGTTAAATAATTAAAAAAAAAATTAAGATGTATGTACACCATTTCATGTAGGGGAAAAAAACAAATGTTTTAAGGCATGCCTTCTCAACTTTAGAACTCCTTGTAGTAACAGTAACGGATTTCTGGAGAAAAAAATTAGTTGGCTCTCAACAAGATCAAAAATTAGAGTAACAAAAAAAAACTGCCTCAAAATAATAATTAAAAAAATGTGGTAAAATTTACCATTTTAATTATGGGACTTCTTGACGATTCAGACATTGTTGGCTGAGCTAGATGGGGGTGAGATGCCTTCTCAACTTCAGAACTCCTTGTAGTAGCAGTAACAGATTTCTGGAAAAGAAATTTAGTTGGCTCACAACAAGATTTAAAATTAGAGTAACAAAAGAAAGAAATAAAAAAATAGCCACAATATAGTAATAAAAATGTGGTAACATCTACATTTCGAATTTTGGGACTTCTTGACGATTCAGACATAGTTGGCTGAGCTAGATGGGGGCGAGATGCGACAGATGACTAAAATTTGAAAGAATATCAATACTAAATATGACATTCAATATAATATCTAATGTACCATTATTCAAGAAATATCCAGATTTCCTTCTACCGGCAACATGTAGGTTTTGAAAATTGAATTTGTATATCACCTGATGACTTTGTTGAGATTCTAGAACCTCCTTTTCTAATACATCGTTTGCTAGTTTCAAACGCTTATTTTCCTCTAGGACTTCCTCGTAATGTGGCCTTGGTTACGCTGAAGCGACTTCTCAGTTTACCAAAGAATGCAGTTGGGGTGATGTGTTTGCCAGCTTCCCTGACTCTTCCTGGATGCTCATGACCAAAAAGCTTGGTTATCGCATCAATATCGCTGTCTTTATCAATTGTCCCATCTTTACATCTCTTTTCAAACTCATCCTGCATAAAAAGAAAATATTTATGTAAAGTAAATTAGGAAGAAAGTAAATTAAGAGAAACCATACCTTTATGTATCTTTTCAATCTCATCCTACATATGTAAGAAAGCTTACAATTTCGTCTCTTTATTGTTTACACGCCTCATCTTTGTATTCTCCATCAACCTTTCGGGCTTCCTTGCATAATACACCATTTCATCTGGTGTGTAGTCACCCCTCTCTATCTAACAGTTTTTGTTTCCCAATGATGACTGAGGCAAAAAGCTTTTACGTTTCAAGAGCGTTATAATAATTCTTGATTGCATCTGGAAAACCATATCACCGCTCAAAACAAGGAATATAAATGATTCCTAGTTACACAATTAACAAAAAGCAGCATATTACGTGGGGGTCGGAAAATATTTTTCTTTTGTTCTTCTATGGAAGGATAAATGGCAGGGCCAATTAATACACGAATTCATCAAATAACTTTGCATTGACGACAAGACCATTAATCTTTAAAGAGCCCAATATTGTGTAATTGTTGAACAATTCATACACATAATAGGCATTACAAGACCAAAAAAGATGGACTAGTCAGATTATTGATGTAGTTAGCTATATAGAGCCATAGGTAATAGAATAAATTAAAGTTACCAAAATAGAATTTGGGGTAGATTTTTCGTGCGTGAGACAGATAATACCTGAACTCAACAGAAAAGATACCTACTAAAGTGGACACTAAAAGTTACAGAATTACTGGGATTAACAACATACTTCATTATGCAATACCGATGTGGTCAGAAGTAGTAAACACGAGGAACAATTGATCATTGTAATCTCTATGTAAAGAATATGAGAAAACATTACCTGAATAGGTTGAGGTAATCTTTTGCCGCCCATAACTTTAGGAACAAACCCTTCGATCTCAATCACATCCTTCCTTTACCATGGTCCTCAAAAAGTTATCTAACTTCAAAGGAACCACATGATGCAAGGTTTTCCATCCTTCCTTCCTTAAAGAAATACTCAGTATGTAGTCAACTCATGAATACCTGCATCATGCATGATGAGATACAATAGGAAAAAAATATCTTGAATGGTAATCTTCTCTAACACACTGTCAGATGCAGCTACGGGGTAGATATTTTTGATCGTCAAAGGTTGCCAATATGTCACCTCGGGTGCAGATATAACACCGTAACTAGCAGTAAAAAGATAAAAAATGAATGAGAAAAAAATTGATCCAAATCTAACTACAAATTGTAATGCTGCTATGAGGCTGACCACAATTAATAAGCAGAAGAGGGAAGGGATGTTTGTCTATGCGTTCGCCAATTTTGGGAAGGATTGGACTGACTGTCAGAAACCTGATTTAGTAAAGGGTTGATCCAACACATGTTAGTGAAAAAAAAAGAATACACAGAGTTATGTTGGGAACTAGCTACAGTATAGTTCTTATGTCTCTAACTGAAATACAGAAATAAAGAAACAACAACTTATTATAAACAAATCTATATCTAACTTTACTGAAATTGATATCAGACTAACAAATTCAAAACTCAAATTCTGGAGAAAATAGTTAACTAATATAATAACGTACCGTATCATGATATATGACGTCTGCTAGTTATCCTTATGCTTTTTCTCCCAAGAAAAGATACCGGACCATCATCCTGCATTTCATAAATAAATCAAAAGGTCCAAGAAACTACTCAAATCACTGTACAAGAATAGTGTTTGGTAGTGATGTAAAAACATTGCTCACTAGCCATTCACTGTATAAAACAAACTAAATTGATATTAGATGAAAAGAAGCAGTTTGTTCCTCCAAGCAAGGGTGTCATATCAAACTTCGTGGAACTTAACCTTCCTCAACCCAATAGTGAGAGAGATAAAAGCCTCACAAAATCGCTCCAGAACCTACATAAAAGCAGAAATAATTTTAACTACAGGAAGCCTTATACACGGATATAACTCCAACCAATGAAAACCTATTACACTCCCTGATGCTAATTGTAGATAATCACCGTGATTAACTGATACAATGTCAAAACCAAGCTTAATTTCACTTCGAACAGTGGTGAACCACGCATAGAGACCTATATTGAACATAAATTTCAGTCATTTACATACAACGTGATCTACACCTGAATCAAACATCAACGAACTCGGGATACACAAAAAAATTGAGATATTATGAAACGAACTACATACACTTTTGACATAACAAATGTTCTGCTATTTTTGTTTGTGAGAATTCTAATTCTAATTTTGATAGGACAAACCTTCCATGTCCAATAACCTTTTAGCTAGTTCTCTATGTCCTGGATCCTATAAACCTCATGCAAGTGGGAATAAGGAATACAAAGTGAAAAATCAATGACGTAAGAATATTCAAGAAACATTCTATTATAAGCAATTTATAAGTAGGGACAACTTTGACGAAACTTGCAAGAAGCACAACGTTAGAATCTATAAAGCATTGATCATTGAACACAGACAACAAGAAAACCACCAATTTCTTACCAACACACACTCTAGTACCAATTTCACTAATTGCTTACCAAATCACACCAACACTTTAAAAATTTGAACAACAAAGAAAAGCTTACGAACTACTTGGAGGCATCAAATACAAAGGTCACACACCCGGTAGATGACAAGCTTGAAATTCTAGAACCTCAGACACAGAAACTCAACAATTATCTTTTTATTAAAAACCATGGCTTCACAGAAAAGAGAAACAAATCTGGATAATAAACCTAAATAGAAAAAGTAAGATAACCCAAATCGTAAACTAGGGATTTCACTAAAATAACTGAACACTCATACCTTGTAAGAAATCACATACTTAATAATATTCGTGACCATCATCAAAAACTCAATCAACTAACTCATGACCATAATTTTCTTGAGAGAAGAAATCGTGAGATTCATGTAGTTTCTAATAGAGATTAAAGAGAGAGCTTTAAAGCTCGATTTCTGTACACGTACAAGAACAAAATGGAAATATGTCAGAGCAAGTGAGATAGATAGTGAGTGATCGAGTGATAAGGATTGAAGCAAATGATGAAACCCTACTCAAGATAAAAAAAAACACATGAAAAGAGAAATATAAAATCTACTCGATAGGAATTCTGAAAGGGATTAGATTTATCATTTAATCGAAATAGAGAGATGGAAGATGGTATTGAGAATTATTGTTTAAGATTCCTCTTTTGAGGTTTTCAATAAAAATGAGAGGAGAAAAGGTCGAGCGTCGAGACAGGCCCACTAACAAAACAGACCACGTACTATTAGGAGATAATAAATAATTAGGGACTCTAACTAATCACATCGTGCGTTTCATAATACGTTGGGTAAATTATGTGAATAGTAGCAGTTTTGAATCAGATTTGTCACTATAAATGGAAGTGGCGATAATTAAAAGAACTGTCATCTATAAGCTTACACTTTGATAACAGTTTTTATATTGAACGGTTACAGTAACTTAAGAATAGTAACAGTTTATAATTGTTACTCCCTCCGTTTCTAGAAAAGTGTTACTAACACTTTTTCAATTTAGTCTATTTTTAGCCTAATTGAAAAAGTGATAGTAACACTTTTCTAGAAACGGAGGGAGTATTATACATCAATGTACATTAACATTTTCTTATAAAAACTGTCATTGCATAATTATTCAGTAACAGTTGAAAAACTGTCACGATTTTTCAGCACTATTAATGTTTGTTTCGGTAAGAAACTGTTACATATATCTCATAGCTAATTTTGTAACAGTTAAATTGTGAACTGTCATGGTTCTAAAATTTGCACTGTAACTAAAGCCCATATTTGTACTAGTGGTGGTAATACATACTACAATGAGATGGTGGCTATGACACTGCTAACTCCCACTTCAAGTATTCTCAGGATTTGGTGCTAGAAGGCGTAAATGGTTGTTGTTGGCGATAATGCAGTGGCCTATTCAGCTCATGCATTAGAATCAGACACAATACTTTTTTTTGCATTGTCCTCCGTATCTATAATAATATGCATTATTGATTATTGTCTAACCGTATCCTGGATGATACCTAGGCCACATTTACTGATGAGGGTTGTACTCCAAGGGCATCATCCCAACGAAACAGATGCAACAGAAAGCAGCAAGCCTGGAGACTTATTCACTTACCAGAATCAATAGAAGATCTTTTATAATTGGCAGGTAAAGCAGATTCAATATGCTATTAAAAGATTCTCAACGGCCAGTTGCAAATAAATCGATGGATATATTATGTTTTAAGGACTTTAGGGAGATATTATATTCTCAACGGCCGGCTGCAAAATATTTGAAGGACTACATATACAAATCATGCAGTTATATAAAAGCAAGAGATATGACTTACTTATTCATCTTAAGCATGTTTTTCATTGCCACTTGCACTTATTGTGAGACATCAACAATCATCAAAAGAAAGCAAACAAAACAACATCAAACACTAAACCAGCCACCAAAAGTAGATTAAGAAACTCAGGGCCGATTAACTACTTAATCGAACCAAATTTGGTAGGAATATCTCTGCTAAGATTCAAACTTTTAAGAGTTAATAAGTACACTTTTGTGTTGAAGTCGAATACCTAGATTATCTAATCAAAAAACAAAAGTGCTTCAATATCGAAATCTATGTACAACGACAATCCATAAAGTATTTCTAAGAAAAAATATTGAATTTTCATTTATTAACAAATCCTCATAAATCTCGATAAAAGAAGTAATTATTACTGTTACATATCAATTTTCATCCAAAAATTTGAAAATCTGATACAAAGTTCATCAAATCCTTTCTAATTTGACGAACTTGGGGGTGAAATTTTTAAAATCTGAAACAAGGCTTATTGAATCTTCCCTGATTTGTTGAAATTGGGTGAAATTTTCAAAATCAACCACTTAACTTTTAATCATAGAAAATTGAATAAGATTTCGTATAATAAAGAACTTTTAACGAAAACTCTTGATAGATTCATTTATTTAATAACTTCAACGTCAATTCACAAATCTCATTGAGTAATTGAAATTTAAAAAAAAAAAAAGGAAAACTGGTTAAATTTCACATGTTTCTTTACACTTTTTCCGGAGAGGAATCTAAAGTAGTCTAATTCATCTCATGCTCAATCATATAACCTGCTTCAAGTTCTTGAAACCATTTTATACATAGTCTCAACTTCTTAATATAATCAGTCATTTGCCCGCGTTTCCCCTGTAAATTTCATACCAACACACAAAAAAAAAAAAAACTAAAATAAAAAACAAATAGAGATAACATCAAAATCTAAGAAATGCAACAATAACATATGTAACACAAACAAAAACATAAACATCAATCACCAAAAAATCAGTAAGTAGATTTTAAAGGAATTGGATCAAAAAAAAAAATATTTTTCCTCACTTGAACACCACAGAAACCACAAACAATCAATTGAACATCGTTCTCATCAGGAATACAAACTCCAGCAACCATCTTCTCATTGTTTGATTCCTTTCTGCAAAATCCGAACATAAATTGGTATTGATCTAATAATTATAAGAAAAAAATATCTTAGCTTCAAATATATCCGACATAAAAAAATATACAGTTTAAGTGAAGAAGTGATTATTAATAGATACCCAGAAGCAATAGTACTTGAAACCCTATCTGCACAAAATCAAAATTGATTCTACACAAACCCTAGATTTAAGAAATGAAATATCAAAGCCATAACCACAAGATTGTTTTTTTTAAAGAAAAAATACTAATTAGTTCAACGGAGAAGTACCTAAGGTTAGGGAGAATCTTCTTTTTTTGCCCCATCATCAAAAAAGTCTTTCCGAAGAAATACCTTATAGTTCCCAATAGGTATCGGTTGGACTCCTTACTAATAGTCTTCTGCTTAGGTTTATTAAGTATGAATGTATGAATCAAAGTGATTGAAGGTTGCAAATCATGGAGGAGAATAACCAAGATTATTTTTGGTTCAATTAAAGAGGGATGGGAAATGGGAGAACAGAAGCCCTACTTTTTTTTCTTCAACTGAAGAAGGTATTAAATACAAAAACAGATCATGGGATGGTGGGTTTGTACTTTGTAACATAAACTACAATGTACCTTCTCTTATAATAATAGTTCGATCTCTAGCCCTCCTTTATATCTTTCTCAAAACAAATCTCAACCACTTTTTATATCTCTAGATGATGAAAATAATCAGAGGATCCCTGGTAATACCTAAAATTTGATTTTAGGCAAAACAATGTACTATAAAAGTACTTTCTTTAGATTTGGAAATCAAAATCGTACAGGGCAAACCTAAACCACGATAGTACCCATTCCGCCTTGTTTCGATCACAAAGAGAGAAAATGGGTTGATCTTAGGGGAAGGATGAAAATAAATTTGAATGGATTTGTGTGTTAAATTGTGTGTAGAGAGGCTGAACTATTGAAAAAATAACAGAGCTTGAGAGAGTGATAAGTTTGTTGCGTTTCTGAAATGGGCTAAGTAGCCTATTTATAATAGTTGAGAATACACATATTACCTTGTAAAGTAATGGAGGTAGTTAAGAGATGGAGAAGTGGAAGTCGTGGGGATAATGGTATAACTGCCTTGGAATCTTCGGGAAACCATTACTCCATTACTCCATTAACTGCTTGAGACTTACCACTACATTGTAACTTCCTTATCATGGGGTGTTACCGCCCATGTTGATGTAACCACCAGACCAAAACCCCATGTTTAATCCCCCCATGTAATTATTTTGCTTTCTCGTAGAGCTAGTGGAGTCATGGACTCAAATGATGTAAGGGGCAAGGCTGAAAAGAGTGATGAAAGGGGTAAACACTAGCACCATGGCTAGGCGTAAAGGATTGATGCTAATGGTGTTGGTGCTAGCACCATGGCTAAGCGTCAAGGATCGACGCTAGTGTTGTTGGTGCTAGCACCGTGGTAAACATCAAGGCTTGACGATAATGGTGTTAGCGTCGTAGTAAGCGTCAAGGCTTGATGCTAATGTTGCTGGTGCTAGCCCTGTGGTAAGCGTCAAGGATTGACACTAATGTTGTTGGTGATAGCGCTGTGGTAAGTGTCAAGGATTGACGCTACTGCTGTTGGTGCTAGCGCTAGCACTTCTAGGGCCTGTTTGGCGCGTGCTTTGTTGGCTTCTTGGCCTTTTCTTAGCCTTTTGGCACATGTATGTGCTACTCATTAGTGTTGGGAATGTGGCTAGGGTTCACTGTATTTATTAATGTCGTGGCCATAACTATGGCCTGTTTAGAGTTTCTCAATTGTATGAGAATGTGAACATTTATCGTAACTTTTATGCAGTGCATATAGAACATTTTTAAGAGATTTAGCTGTGGAAGTTTGCAACTTGAGACAATGCTTGATGCGACTCTGCAATTTATATGGTATGCATCTAATTAGCGTTTTTATTCAGATATGGGATGGCCTCTATTATGAATGTTCGTAATTTTGTATAATCAGTAAATTTTGTTTTATACAAATAGTTTGCATGAATGCACATGAAATAATGAGGATTTAGTTAAGTAAGGCTCTGAAATTTCTATAAAAATATATATATGCAAAAGTGTTATAGGTTTAATCTAGCCAGGGTATGAGTATACATTATCAATCCTCTTGCGGAATGTAAGGTAGCAGTATGTATTTATAATTTTGATGTCGGGTCAGAAATTTTATACATATTTATTTTATGTCTCTGCAGCTAAGCAAAGGCAATATTATAATTTTCTCCCTTGTCAAAAATTCACCATCAACAATCCCAACCTTAGAACTAAGCCATCAATGAGACCCATATATCTTACCCAAGATGAAATCTCAACCACCACTTATAACCCAATCTGGTTTTATTTAAAAAAATCTGGACCACTACTTATCCCAAAACTAAAAACAGATCCTATAATTTTGACCATTCTTTGTCCCCTTAACTTCCCAAGATGAAATCCAGGCCACTCTTTGTCCCCCCTTAACTTCCCAAGATGAAATCCAGACCACCACTTATAATCCAACCTTGTTTTATATTCTTGATAAGCATGACTTTTATTAAGTAGATTCAGAAATAAGCATAGTAAAAATAGTCTAATTTAATCAATAATTAAAAGATGCAACATGTAATTGTAATAAATAAAAAAATTTATAGTATTACCTCATAATAATTAGAAATCAAATTATTTGGAGAATTTTTAACACCAACATGATCTTTCTGTAAGTTTCCAATCAATTTTTCTATGATTTTTGATGGTGTAGACGGAGGACATGATGAATGTTCTTCCGATTAGTAACAAATATTAAACAAAAATTATATTCACCTAATTATTAATTGTTTCTGTAGTAGTAAACAATTAGGGTTCTAGGCTTAAATATCATTTTTCCTCATATATATATACTCGGTTGAAAGAATTAAAAATAAAATAAAAATAAATCTAAAACGTTTTTAAAGGTTTTAGAGTGGGTCACTGGGTCATCTATTTTCCAACTTAGTGTTTCACCTGCTCACTGATTTTGTAGCCTAATTTGTGGGATATGAATAATAATAGAAAATTGTCAATCTTAAAACTATAGACAAAACTAATTGACAAAAATTAAATGTGTTATGGTTAATAAAAGCATGGGCTATGTTTAAGAGAAACCTAAGGACATTCAACTAAGATGCACTACATAATATGGTGGGTTAGTGTAAACAAAAACTATTAGTTAGCCTGTGAAACGGATTTAGAGACTCATTAGTTTAATAATTTAATGAAATTTGTTTGTTACAGTGAGTTGAGTTATGTAATAAAATAAAATGAATTAATATGATAAAAACTATTAGTTAGCCTGTGAGACGGATTTAGAGACTCATTAGTTTAATAATTTAATGAAATTTTGTTACAGTGAGTTGAGTTATGTAATAAAATAAAATGAATTAATATGATAAAATTTAATGTGAAAATATCTTAGAAACCCAAGTTTGATCTTTCTTTTTCATAAATCCATCATTAAGATGATATATATATATCTAGCACAAAATACTAGTTAAAAATAGTAAGTTTTAAAATAATTCTATATTTTCATATTTTAGCATGACTAAAATAACCTTTATCCAAAATAATACATTTTTTCCTTATATTTTCACATGCGGTAAATACCGTTTTTTCCTTTTATTTTGTTAACAAATTTATCTATTTTATCGGTCCACTTATTTGTTAACAAAATTTCCATTAAAAATTCTCTCTCGTAACAATATATCTCCTGTAGTTTTTTATTTTTTCTTTCTTCTCAAAGGTTTAATCTTTTATTCATTTCATGTACCCGTGAAAGTCACGAAACATGCATAATTTCAATCATAATTTATGGACTATCACCATTATTTTTTATTTTTTATTTTTGGCTTTATAAGTTTTAAAATTAGGTACATTTTTTTGGTGAAAAAAAAAAATTCAGTTGAACATTCAATAAAAATATTTTTTTTCATTCTAATTAATTTTTTTCCTTATAATATTTTCCGTGAAAAACTGTATTTTCATTGGTTTTATTGAAACATATAACCAAAATAGCAATAAGTAAGGAAGAGAGAGAAAAAAATTTAAAAAGATGAAAATATGTATTTTTACTTGTCTTTTAAGTGAAAAAATATTGTTTTCACTTTTAACCTAAACAAAAGATAAGGAGGGAGATGAATTAGTCGTGGAAGTAAAAAAAAAAGAGACAAATAAGTTAAGAAACAAGATTTTGTAGGGAGAATTTTTGGAATTAGAATAGATCATATGGATTTAGGTAAAAGGTTATTTATATAATCAACTTATAAAATAATGAATTACGGGTTTTTGATATACATAATCTTATTGATAGGTTTGTGATAAAAAAAAATTAGGCTAGAAATAATTCTCTCCAAATTTAATCTATCTCATAATTACTATAAGTAGAAGATGAATTTTTGATCCATCATAAAATTTGATATATTTTAAATATTATAATTACAATGACTCGTCTTCATCAGCTTATAGTAACTAACATGTTTTCGAAGGTAAAAATCTATATTAAATCTATTTTTACATATGTACCAGCAAAATAGGGCGCTGCTCATGAAAAAAAACTGGAGCCTGCATGATCAACCTGATTCCATCTGGGACAGCCTGTGTGATGAGAAATATTTGAAGCAACAACCAATTTTCCAATGCACCCCTACCAAGCCTTATTCATCCAGTACACAATGGAAACAATTGACATCCCTCATACCTACCTTCTAAAATCTTATCTTCCACCACATCGGAAATGGATTAGCAACCCCTATCCAGGCTAACTAGATTCCACATTTCTCGAATCTTGATCCAGTATAATGTTACCCTATCCAGACAGTAGCATATATCATTGATTTATTTTCTCATAACTTGATACATGATAAACTAAACAACCTCCCACTTGCAACCCAAAAAATCATAAACATCCACCTCCTCCAAGATAGCCTCAGGACATGATTATCTGACCGCATTCAAAAACTGAAAAGTGCACTACCCCATCATGATACAAATTCCTAACCCAATAGATTAATCAAGCTAATCAGAACCCCTTCCCAGTCAAAATTTCCGATGGACCTTACCATGTTCACCAAAAATCCATCTTTTCTTGTAGAAAGCAATTAACGAAGGTTTACCAATCTTTTTTTTTTATCCTAAACCGCATCCAACTCACCAATTCCAACCTATGCCCCCAATGCAACTCTGAACCAGAATCGGCTGACTACTTTCTCCTCTATTTTCTAATAGAAGCTTTATCCTGGAACACCCTCCTCACTCGCCTCTCGAACAACCAAAATACCAACAATATCCCTCCAAATACTATAACTCCCTAAAAAACCATCCATCAACTCTTACAACAACTAGGCCCACCCTCAACCATTACCTCATTATTTTTTCTCTTCTGGTCCTTATAGTTATCCAGAAATGAGCCCATATAACGTCACAACCAAACAACTTCAGAAGGAATTTTTATGGGAGCACTTAATAGTAACAAAAGTAATTTTGGGGAAATGAGACCCTACCTCCTGTGATGCCTGGAGATACACCAATTACTATCACATCAAGTGGCACAAGAAAAACAACAACCATATCAGTGGGATAGTCCAGATCTAACCTCGACTGGATTAAGATTAACACGGATTGAGATGCCAGGGGCCACCCAATAAATGCAGGTCTGATGTTCATCTGCAGAAGTTTGGAGACGGGAATATTTGTAACATCCCGGGTTCTAAACCAGGGTCAAACCCATATGAATATCCAAACTCAAGACGTTACGGGTCGGAAAAAGAGACTTCTGCCAAACATAGTTGAAATTTGCATACCATAAATTGAAGCATATGAATCCAGTAATTATCCTTAACAACATTTCAACCAAATATTTTAAATCAAATTACAATTCAAGCAATATAAAAATAAGTCAATCATTAAGTTAATTATCTTCTTAGTTCCACTTCCAACTTCCATGAAATCTACAGGGAATGTTAATTGGGGTGAGATGACAGCTTAGTAGAATGCATTCCCATTCTCAAAAGATACGGAAAGATAATCAACGAATCAAAGATAACATATAATAAGAGAATACAAAACAACTTAGAGGAATCAATAACATATTCAACAAATAAGCTCATAATGCAAATAACTTTTCCAACAAATCATCCAATTTAGATTTCAATACACGAGTTCATAATACAAATAATATTTCCAACAAATCATCTAATTCAGATTTTAACTCATGAGTTCAAGGTATGAAAACCTTGGTTCATACATCCACCTATCATTTACCTCGGCACGGACAGCCTCCATTGATGGATCAGGGGATCATTACCCTATATTTTCTTAGGAATCATTATTCATTCTCTCTCGGGAGTCATTACCCACCATTAGAATAGAACCAAGTTCTATCTAACGGAAAAAAATGAACTCATTTCCTTTTTGTAAATCATTTTTACAAACAACACTAGCAAACCATGGCATGGAAATATAAGACACACAACATGTATTTCTTTCAAGCATTTAAATGAACAAACAAACTGCATAATTTTATACTATATGTTTTATAATGCTAACTTGGTCCGGTCGTCTTCAAATTTTAGATGAACATTTCATACACAATTATATATAACATATCCAAGATTTACCATAAACCAACAACTCAAATAAAAGATAATGAATTTACAAGATCATTTTAGAAACTTGGAAGATTACATCATATTCCAAAATATTGATAGTTAATTCATAATAATTTGAACTAAACAAATCCAAAGCACAGTAAAAGATAAGACGCATATATACAACTTTTGTTAGTCCATAGTTCATAATATTATCTTCAAGATTGTCAAACACAGTCAAGAACATAAAAAAAAACGAATTTGACCAGAAATTTTAGAAATATTATCCGAATTAAAAATATACATTCAACGGAGAATCTACGGTGGATTATCTTTAAATTTTAATTACAGATACCTAAGAATATGATATAATAATATAACAAATCTGATTATTAATCGGATATATAGATTTCTATAAATTAATTACTGAAACCTAACAACAAAAAATCATACGAAATTGAAATCAAGAAAAAATACCTAAAGAGAAAGGGGTTTATCTTTCCACCTTTTATAGGCTACAACTTCCTCTTGATTCTCCATAGTCTTCTTCTCTAAACACCCTAGCTTTGTCTCCTTTTCATTCTCTCTAACCCTTTTGGTTTTCTCTCTAATTTATTATAAACAGTATACTAGTATATTAAATTTCATGTCTAATAATTTTTTTAGTTCTTTTAATTATTTTTGCATTGTCCCTCAAATTTATTCACTCATTAAAATGAATTAAGTGAGTCTATTTCCACCATAACTTGTATCTTTTCTAGTATAAGTGTAGATGGTGAGTTTTTGACAAGGGCTAGAATCGTATTATTTCCCTATGCCTAGCAACAAGAATATAAAAGGATATGTGCATATTTATGTGCATATGCCTAGCTCTATAAAAAAATAGGAAATATTGTATCTCTACCTATATATTCCGCAAACGAACTAAGAATACAGTCTTTACGAATAACTATAGGCATTCTAAACTAATCTTGTAGCCTCATCAATATTCACAATATTTATGTTATATCGAACTAGTCTCAAGTCTTAACAAATTCCACAATTGAATTTCTTGAACTTGACTCGAGTGTGCGTCGATGTTCCAATAAAATCTATCAAATCTGGGAGTAGCTAATGCTTAATTCCCAAAATATACTCTAATATAATGCATTGTTCGCAAAGAACACAATGCTTTCTTGAGCTTAAAATATGTCACTTTAGCACTTTGCTCAAAGACAAGCCACGACTTATGTGCCACTCCTCTTGGACGCGCCGCAAACAAGGAACAAAGCCTTCAAAGACGTATTCTGCCTCTGAACTAGGCTAACCCTATCCTTTTCTCGCGTTGGTGCCAAGCTAGCACTAGCTCCTTGTCCTAGAAATGCATTGGCGCTAAATCTTCCCCTACCGCTAAAAGAGCTAACGTCCTTGGCACAAATGCGTCTCATCCGAGCTAGTGTGTCTCATGCTTAGTGCAGCGTTCCATCCACAAGCATCTTTGGCAGCATCCTTGGCCAGCAAGCTTCCTTGGGCAACATCCCAGCTAGCAAGCGTTCCATCCATAAGCGCTCTTGGGACAAACGTCTCAGCTTAGCGCGCCCTTGGCACCAGCGGCCTTGGTACTAACGTCCTTGGTGCTAGCTTTCTAACCCTAGTGTATTGATGATATCTACCTTGGCTTAGCAGCATCCTAGCCTTTGCGCTAAAAGTGCTAGCTTCCTGAGTAACGTTTTAGTTTTTATAACTATAAAGATAGCTTCCTTTCTATAAGTTAGTACATCATCCTTGCTCTCGCAATGCTAGCACATTACCATTTGCGCTAAGAAGCTAGTTATTTCCCCTAAAGATGTGCCATTCTTTTCAATAGTATCCTAATGCCAATCTTATATATATGGTTATTTAATGGGCCTTCTTGCCTAAGAAGCTCTGTATAATATTGGCCTCAAATGTCTTTCAGACCTATGTCAAGTCACTTCTAAGCTAACATTTGGCTATTAAAATTATGCCATGTTATTTAAAAGTTAGTATATGACTATTAAACTTATCAGACTCGGCACTGATCAGCCTGATTACCAATCCAGTGAGTTACACGACTTGCCTCATTGACTTAGCAAGTCATTTGACTTGACTTTACTTTACTTAACCAAAATAGTAGTGGCTCACGACTCCATTATTATTTTACGAGATATCGAATACAACACATGGGGGATTCTGATTGGGGTATTAGTCTGGCTGTCTATGGAAATTGTGCTTTGTGACAACACATCCACGAATAAGAAGGTAATAAGTAGTGGGATAATTACAAGATAGTTGAGAGAATGAGGAGTAGTGGTCATACAAGTCTTCCTTGCTTTTTGGACATGACTCCACTATAATTTCCACAATCGTTACCCCCCCCTCCCCCACTTCTTCTGTAACTTCCACCACTTACGAGAAACCTATAATATAATATTATGTAGTTAGTGTGTTTGCTTAAATACTTAAAAGAAATACACGTTGTTTGTCATATTTTTCTAAGACATGGTTTGCTAGTATTGTTTGTAAAAATAATTTATAAAAAAAAATGAGTTCATGTTTTTCCATTAGATGGAACCTGGTTCCATGCTAATGGAGGGTAATGATCCCCGGGAGTAAAACGGGTAATGATCCCCGAGAGTTAAATGGGTAATGATTCCCATGTAGGAACTTATGTTCCTGAGCATCCATGGAGGTTGTCTGTGCCGGATAAACGATAGGTGGAGGATGAATCAAGGACATTCATACCATGAAATCATGTGTTGAAATCTAATTGGATAATTTATTTGAAATACTATTAATGTTTTGAAGTCTTGTTTTTAAAACTTAATTAGATGATTTGTTAGAAACAATATTGGTATTGTGAATTCATGATTGAAAAAATGAATTGAATGATTTGTTGAAAATAATATTTTTTTTAACCAAACTCCCGAGGAGGATTTATTCATAAAAAAAAATAGAAGGGGACATTAGCCTGAACCTTCGTCAAAGAAAAGAAAGAAGTAAAAAAGTAAATAAAAAATCAAAGAGCCGGAAAAAACGAGAAATTACAACAAGCAGCTCATGTAAAGCATTTTAGCTGAAAATTCTTTTCAGGGGCTTTCATGTAAATTCCATGTTTTGGTTTCTTCTTGCACAAAACAGGTTGAAAACTATCCGATGGAGGAGAAGGTGTATCTTCAATCACCATGTTCTCTAGTACCGGCGATGATGAAAATATTGGATAGTCATCATATTCCTTATCATATGTATACATAGATAGCATATTAAATCTATTAGTATCTGCACTGGTAGTCATGTTCAACTTCTAGGAGGAGAACCATTCTCTTTTTTTTGTTGTTTGTGAATAAATTTCACCTTCTTCCTCGGATAAGTCTGCTCAGCGAGCTTCTTTCAAGGAAACTGGAGTCACAGTATTAACGATGTTTTTTTCTAGGACTAGCAACAATTTCACTATCCGAAACAGAGTGAATATTGACCTTTTCACATGATTTCCTAACATCACTAAGAACACTACTACTGGGGTTAGCACCAGCAGAGGATTCATTAGATATCTTCTTTGTTATTTCCTCAATCACTTTATTCACACATGCAATAGCAATTTGATACACCATCGCTAAGTCAATTGGACTTACATTAGTATAAATATCTCTGTTGTCACCATGATCATGTGAATTAACATCCTCTCCATGATATACATGATCGGACGGTGTGGATTGTATATTTACAACTTACATGTCACCGGTCCCCTTGTCTCCATATTTATCACCAGGATTCTGCTTATCTTTTTTCTCACTTGAGTCATTAGCACCATTCATATCTTCCTTATTAGTGTCATTCGCAACATAGTTGACATCCTCCATAATAGATGTACTAATCCCAATATTAATTTCATTGACTCGATTCTTCTCAGTATTTACAATTCTCTCATGCTCAAGCGTACTTAAGATTCAAAGATTGTGGATCCTTTGAAATATATCACTTTTTCTTTGGATCAACTGCCTTACAGAAGCGATAACATTTTATCCACCTATCTTATTACATTCTCCATAACCATGCCCTATCACATGACAATGCTTGCAAAAGGCAAGCAATTTCCCATACGTTAATGGAACCAAAAATGCAAACCCATCTCTCTCTACCAATATCTCTTCATACGGAGTTTCCGCTAAGTCCAACTCAACCAATACACGAGCAAAGTGACAAAATTGTTTTGTTAGCGTAGCATCATCAACTTTCATGGGTGTTCCAATGGCGCTAAAAATTTCAAATAAAGTCTTCTTTCTCCAGTATTCAATACTCAAGTCATACAATCTTACCAAACTTGAGCAAGGGATTTTTGTTGCTTGTTAGGATCAAAATCATGTATCCATGTCTGAAGATGAATCATACCTGGCTTTAGAGGCACTTCTCCAGATGAACGAATACGAATAACATCGGTTTCAGTTGAAACCTTGAAGCATAAGAAACCTTTACCTAATGGAGATAAACTCCAACGAATATCCGCAAGCCAAATGAGCTTTAACTTATTATACAGATCAATAGTTTTGAGAGAAACAGATTCTTTTGGAAAAGTTAATCTTCCAATCAAACAATTCTTACAATCTTCCACACCTTTCTGATACTCATCTTCCGAGATTCGAATTGATATAGTATTACCTTTCAACAAGGCTTTGGAAATTGAGCAATACATACCTCAGTTTGAGATTTCATCAGTATGGAGGCAAAACTAGGTTTAGTTTTAGAGGCATTATTCTTTTCAGGAATGGGATTTTCGATAGCGTTAAAAGATTTCTGAGGGATGGTAGGATTCAAAAAATCCCATGGAAAAATAGATGCATATGTAGCCAATGACGGGATACCAACTCTAGAACAAGATGGAGGAGAACTGACTTCCGCCATGGAAAACCTAGAATCGCTAGAAAGTCGGAGCAAAACATATTTTACGAAGAAGAGCGACCATATACCGAGTTTACCAACACCCAGTGTCTGCACAATCATTGATTAAATATATATATATATATATATATATATATATACCATTAATTGCTCGAAATCATGTTGTATACTCATATTGTATGTTAATTGACTCATTGATATTGTTATGCATGTTTTGATATTGGGAATACATTCTACTGAGCTGTCATCTCACCACAATTGACATTCTTACAGATTTCTCGGAAGTTGGGAGTGGAACTAAGAACTTAGCTCAATTTATGAATTTTTTTTGTATTGCTTAAAATGTAATTTGATTTAAAATATTCGGTTGAAAATATTGTTAAATATGATAACTGGATTAATATGCTTCAATTTATGTTATGTAAAGTTTCAATTATGTTTGGCAGAAAAAGTAAGTTATGAGAAATATATGCATAAGTCGCTTTCCTACCCGTAACGTCTTGAGTTTGGATCTCCATATGGGTTTGACCCTGTTCCGGAACTCGAGGTTTTATATGTCCACTTGGCAGATTCAAGTTTTCCATATAAAGCAAAATAACACTTTGGCAGTCTTCCTCCGGGTGCAGATTATCCACTCCTTTAAGTCTTGCCCATTTAACTGCTTCAAGAGAACCTGCGCCTCAACATGTTGGGGATATAGATGTAATGACCTGATCCTTAACTGATATTATCCCCATTTAGCCACCGCGGTCATCCACTAGTGTGGGGTTTTCAACGGGCACCGTTGCGCATCTAGCAACAGCTTTCCAGGAGGTAAATCATCCACTATTACTCCCGCACCGAGCACGCGTAAATATATAGCTTTGTTCCAACTTTGGATCCAAATATGTTGAATATCCCTCGGTGTTAGTAAAGGTCAAACCATTACTTATATTTTATTAGGTGAACCCTACCTGCCGAATCTGGGTATTACAATACCTCAACCTTAAATTGGAGTCATCCTCGGTTCCTGAATATATATCGTTTGATTTATAATGTTTCCTTCCCTTCATGAGACAAGCACATGGCTCAATCCATCCAGCGTACCTTCCCACCCTCGACAGGTTAATCGTTGTCGGCTCGGATACCATTTGTAATGACCCGGACATTAACCGATATTGTGCCCTCTTATCCACTTCGGCCTTCCGGAAGTGTGTAGTTCTCAACGGGCACTGATGCGGTCATCCAGTAGCAGCTTCCCAAGAGATTGCTTATTCTTGTTGCGGCATTGGTGTTAAGTGAATCCACATCCGCAGATACAAATTTTAACTCAACTTGCAATAGCCGAAAGTACAAGTTATTGCACCAGGACTAAGCTTCATATATATCTATTAGATATGTGATACTCGATTGTTCTTGAATTTTCCTAATTTCCTCAGAAACCTGGTCAGAAAGGGAGTTGGTGGTGTTTGTAATAACACCAGGAGTAACAGAAATGATACTAGAAGTAACCAGTGTGGTATCATGAGTAACCGGAATGGTAAACCTAATATTGATAGAATGAGAATTGAAAGTTTCTGAACTTAACCTAATCTAAACCATTATTTTTAGAAATTGGTTTGGTAACCGAGAGATTGATCTCCCACTATGGTCGCCAAAAAAATTTAGGGTAATAACAGATAAAATTTTGAAGGGGTATATCGTAATGAATACGAGAGATCAAAACCATACTAACCTAAACCAATAAATAGTCGTTCAACCCTTGCTTCATTCACAAAATATGTGAATGGTTGATCTTAGGGTGGAAAGCAGAGAAATATGAGATCATAATGTGATGAATTACAGTTTAAAAATATAAGTCTATGTGGTTGAGTTCAAGTTTTTAAGACATAATTGTTTATGATAACCTAATGTGACTTCGATCAACTTTGATTGTTTTTGGAATAGATGAAGTCATTAATTTATAATGTTGAACTCGCACTTGTAATTTCGTAAGAAGTGATGATTGTAGGGAAGACTCAAGAAACCATAGGCCCATTATTCCTTTATCTAACAATGTTCTCACAATTTGATTCTTTCTCATCGTGGACGTACAATTACACTTCGCATGTTGTAAATCGCCAGACCAATACCCTAATGAATATCTCCCTATGACATGATGTCTCGTATAATTGATGGTTAGGTCATTTGAATGACTCACTTAAGTAATTAATTAATTAGTCATTATGCTCAGAGTGCTAATTAATTAAGTAGACTGACTATTAGTGGCGAGTCTAGCAAGAATAGTAAGTCCGTCAGTGACTTCAATTTTAGTAAGTCTGGTAGTAGACTTATATTGAGTCACTTGAGTGTCGAACTATAACGATGTCGTCTTGTGCATTTGAGTAAGATGGGTACTCAATAATACTAATTCAGAGTTGGTATTTTATATGGTCTCAGCTGAAAGACTCACTTGTTGAATATTTATGGCTCGGAACATCAAGAAGATCGCTTGCACTTGAAGCATATTTTATGAGCAATACGAAGAGTTCGATATAGCACCAAGGATATGGAGCATTAGTTAAGGAAATACTAGTAAAGAGAGGGTTATCAACCTTACGCCAGTACCAAAATGATGGAAATATTTTCATTAACCAAAATGATGCCATAATAGATGCTAGTACTAGGCTAGTGGTAGGACTAGAAACCTACGATAATAAACTACAAGTGCACAGTGTCTATAACATAGATAACGGCAAATACAGGTTGATCCCATAGGGAGTTGTTACGATGATGCTAAACGTCAAGTTTTACTTCTACTAATTTAAGGACGAAAGGGTTGTCGATACGACAAGGAGACGAATGAGTATGCTATAACAAAAATATTAAAGCAAATGTAAGGATAACTATGGCGTCGAATCCACCACCTAAATGTATAAAATTCTTAATTTGATATACTAGTTCTATTTTCAATCAAGGAGCTACATAGGTTTTAGCCTCAACTACCTTGAAGAGGTGATAAATCACTTGCAAAAAATGGATGATTTAACCTCAAGCCAAAAATATGTCAATCTCTAGTATTGGTTGTCTTGTTACGGCAAAAACCAATCACATACTGAACTAAGTGAGTCAGTTCCTAGCATTACCTATTTGTTTAAGGCATAGGTAATCACAAATTGAACTAAATCAGTTTACAAAGCTTGAATACATAACAAAGAATTGGTCAAACTACCATGGATGCATAATATACAAGATGAAAGTAATTTGCTATGAATTCAGAGATTAAATCATGCTTTTCAATATAAAGCCATGGAAGTAATTAAAACCAAATCAAGAAATTCTATTTATTAAGGTGGCTTCATCTCCACCACAGTAAGAAAATAAAACATGGAGAAAACTGAATTAAACCTAGATTACTACTACAACTTGTTGCACCGGCTACTTAGGGCTTGTTTTCAAAATACAAACTCCTCTCAGTTTATAGCAATTTCCCTAATCTCAATGATTCCCAAATTTAATAAAATACAAGTAGTACTAGACCACTAGATACAACTCACAATTACAAAATCAGAGAACCATGTCTTTAATTGTGTGTTATTGCTGCTAGTATGATGTCGGTAGAGAAAATCCCCCATTTTTTTTTCCTTTTTGCTTAATCAAGCCACCCTACCTATTTTTAGGTAATTGTGACAAGAGAAAATAAATGGTTCCAACAATAAATAGAAATAGGTTCTGGTTTAGATTTCTGAAATGAGAAAAGGTAAATAGACAAAGAGAGTAAGCTGGATGGGGAAGAATGGTCGGTGATGATGGTGGGTTGGTAGACTCAGTAAAGAGGGTATGGGTTTACAGGAAAATTGAAATGTGAAATAAGAATATTGGAGGAGAAACACATGATGACATAAGGATTAGGTATTGACTTTTTAGGAATTTGAACATCAAGTTTTGATACATGAAGGGTGTATCAAAATATCACTTGTAACCATTTTTTTCACTCACGAGTCTAACAAGCTTTTGTGAATCCATTTTGGTATATCTGTCTAATGTAGACATCAGAAGGAACATTATTTCTCGTTTGAGCTAAGCCAACAAACCAATGTTTTACACCCTCTTCACATCATGCCACATAGATTAGTTTGTTTAGCCTATCAAAATACCTTTCACCCTTATTTAGTAACCTACAACAAAAACAATTCATAATCAAGAATTGTACTCGCCAATGATAAAATCCCAATTTGCAGTAAAATAGCACATTAAAGCACTTGAGATGCAATAAAAACCTCTAAAATGATCTAGAAATATACATTATTAGGCACCTACCAGCTAGTAACACAAGAATGTCGGTGTTTTTGTATTAGTGGCACTAGCTTAGTACTAGCGCCAAAGACTAGACTGGCGCTGGCACTAAGCCAGCATTGCAACAGTTGGGCGCTAGAAAAAATAATTTGGCATTGGGACTAGCCCAACGACGTGCATAAGTGGGCTCTGGAACTAGCCCAGCTTCGGGGAGTGGGTGAGGGAGTGAGCTTGGCGCTGGGAATAGCCCAGCATCGTGACAGTGAGAGGGGGTGCTTGCCGCTGGTACTAGCCCAGCGTTGTGTAAGGTATAATGGGTCTGGCGCTAGGACTAGTCCAGCTTCGTGCAATGTGTGGAGGGGTTAGTTCCAAACAGGATCTAGAGTTGGGACTAGCCCAGCGCCGTGCAAGGGTATATGCGATTTTCTGGCACTAGGATTAGCCCAGCGTCGTGCAAGAGTGAGAGAGGGAAGTTGGCACTGGGCTAGAGTTGTAGGCTTTTCTCCTTCACCATTTTCACTTGGTGACGTTGATACTTATTATTAGTTGTATGCAGACTCCTCTTCGTACAACAATAAAGCTATTAACACACGATGCCAAGGAATTCAGCTAGGGAATTATTGCACTTGGTGTAGGTTCAAATTTTGCTCTCTGTACTAGTAGATATCCATCTAGGAGCATAACATTCATTCGAGAATAAGGAAAAAGGAGAAAATAGCACGAAAACCTATATATATTTCCAGGAAAAATTGCAACGACCACCAGTAATTAAAGGAAATTCTACACAGGAAGCAAAGTACTGAGGTAATACATAGATATGTTATATATATATATATATACGTAAAACATAAAAAGTTCATCCAGGTGAAGCTCTGATATGTATACGGATGTGTATATGTGTATAAAGAGACTATAAAATAAATATAGAGTATTTATAGCCACCGACAGAATCTGTATCCTGAATTTCCTTGTGGAATTGAAATAGAAATACAGATTTTATGTTTCCGATACAGGGCCAAAAGTAATTTTTCGATTTTTGTCTTTTAACAATGTTGTGTACTACCATCCAAGCGTATGCAAGCACTATGGTAGGAAACTACAATGCTTCACATGATTAATCCTCAATCTATGGCAGATGATAATATGTTTCTGAAGAACATATGACCTAAAATTCAACAAAAGCAAAAGGGGACAGACTCGAACTCAGCACGTTTTTTTTATTGGACAAAGGGAAGATTCATTGAAAAAAGGAAGTACTTAAGGGGGGTACCTCAACCCAATGATTACAAAAGTCACAAAAGGACACCGAAAAGAAAACACACAAAATCAAGGAGGCCGAAAAAGAGAGTCCCAAAGAGCAATAACCAAATTTGCGGTTAATCCTAACATTTTAGTTTTAGAAGTGGCCCAAAAGAAGGCTTGAATTTTAATATTTCTAATGATACCTTACAAACTTTTTCTTTTTTCTTCAAAGACTCTTGCATTACGCTCCTTCCATTACACCACCAAATAGAAACCGGAATATTGTTTCAAATACGGCTAAGACGGTCATCTCCCAATTGAACCTCCAAGATTTGACATTACTAGAGACATTGGAAGTGTGGGTCCAATTGCTTCTTATACCTTCTTTGAAGTAGTCCCAAATCCTACGAATCCTCCAACAATCATAGAAAAGATGCTCACTAGTTTCATCGGTTTCATCACAAAAACAACAAAGAGAAGAGACCTCCATACCCCTTCTTAGAAGCTTGTCTTTAGTCATCACTCTATCATGAGATAGAAGCCAAAGGAAGAAGTTGATTTTGCAAGGGTAATTGTGACTCCAAACTACATCGGTAGTGAAAGAAGATGCCTCATGTTCCTCCTCAATCATGATTCCGTCTTTAACCGTATAAAGACCATTGTCGTTTCCATTCCATATCCTCTTATCCGGGGCACCTTCTTGAAAATGGAAAGAAAAGAGAATATTGAGAATTCTTGAGACTTCATTTGAGATGGGTTGAGAGTACCTTTGTCTAGCCATAAACTTCCATCTTATACCATGGTCTTCGATTTCGAACATACGGGCAACCAAAAACTCCTTGGTTCTTGAAACTTCATAGGCCGAGGGAAACAATTCACACAATTTTCTTTCCCCGATCCAAATATTTTCCCAAAATCTTGTTTCCTTTCCGGCACCGACCTTGAATTTGATATGTTTATTAAAGTCCGCTAACTCTTTGTAGATGTTAAACCAAAGGCTACCGCCTTTTGAACCTTTGGGTTGAAGAGTTTCCCAACCGGAAGAAGTTACCCCAAATTTTTCTACTATAATCCTCCTCCACAACGCATCTTTCTCTACGCCAAAACGCTACCACCATTTCTTTAGCAAAGCCGAATTCACAAGTTTAGTTCTTCTTATGCCAAGCCCTCATTTTTCTTTCGGGGTAGAAACCAACTTCCACCCAATATTGTGAATTATTTTAGTATTATGGTCTTTATCCCATAAAAAATTCCTCACAACTTTATCAATTTTCTTAGATATGGCACATTGAGCTAGAAAAAAGAGAAAGATAATAGATAGGGAGGCTCGCAAGAATGCTTTTGACAAGAGTTAACTTACCGCCTTTCGATATTGTTTTTCCATTCCAAGAAGATATCCTTTTCGCGCAAATATCAAGAGTTTTTTCCCATTTTTGGGTCCCTCCAACTTTGCCACCCAAAGGAAGACCAAGGTAAATACTCGGAAAGCTTTCAAATTTGCATCGCAACATGTTTGCATAATATTCCGTACCATCTTCTACCGCGACTCCATATAAACTACTCTTAGTGAAATTGATCTTCAAACCCGAAGTTAATTCAAATCAAAGAAGAAGGTAACGAAGATTAGCAACTTTCTCCTCCTTCGCGTCGAGAAAGACAATGGTATCATCGGCAAATTGCAAATGATTTATTTTCGTTCCTCCTTCCTTTACCGAAAACCCCGAGATTTGATCAAGATCTTGCGCCTTACTCAACATACAACTTAAAACTTCACCCACCATTAAGGAGAGAAAGGGAGAGAGAGGGACTCCTCGGAGAAGACCTTTTTCACTTCCAAAAAACCCATACGAGGATCCATTGACAAGAACCGAAAACTTAGAGAAAAATAAACAATTTCTAATCCACCCTCTCCATACACCACTAAACCCCATTTTGAATAATACTTCGTTTAAGAACTTCCAATTTACATTATCAAAGGCTTTTTCGAAATCGAGCATGCACATTAATCCTGGCATTTTTTGACGAATTCTAGAATCAACACATTCATTAGCAATCAACACTCCATCAAGAATTTATCTACCTTTTATGAAGCTAGATTGAGAGGGATAGATAAGAGCGGGAAGAAAAACCTTTAAACGATCCGCCAAGCACTTAGAAATAATTTTGTACACACTCCCCACAAGGCTAATAGGACGGAAGTCTTTAACTTCCTCGACGTTCTTCTTTTTTGGAATTAGAGCAATGAAGTTGTTTTTTAAGGATGAGTGAAGAATATTGTGATCGTGGAATTCCAAAACCTTCATCAAATCTTCTTTAATTAAATCCCAACAAACGATATAAAACTTCATTGGAAAACCATCCGGACCCGGAGCACGATCGGTTCCCAAGCTACAAATAGCATTTTTCACTTCCTCTTCGCTAAAGGGTCTCTCCAACCAATCACTAGCTATCTCGTCAATCTTCTTTAATCGCATGTTTTTGATTCTTGGACGAGAGCTTGTGGTCTTCTTGAACGCAAGCTCAAAATAATTTGCAATGCCCAACTTGACTTCTTCCTTGTTTCCGGTCCATCGACCATGAATAAGTAATTTGTAGATGTTATTTAAAGCTCTATGACCCTTCACAATACGATGAAAGTAGCTAGTGTTGCGATCTCCATCTTTGAGATAGTTCTAGACTTTTGCCTCATCATTATGCTTTGACGCCTATGAGCCAACTCAAAATCCGCCTTAGCCGACACTAGCGCGTCTTCTTCATCACGGTGAGATCCCTCTCATCTTCTAGATCATCCAATTCTTTCAACTTGGAGAGAGCCGTATCAAAAGCTTGATCAATGCATCCATAGACATCTTTGTTCCAAGCCTTCAAAAACCCCCTCAAAGCATTGAGTTTCTTACTAAAACATTCACCGGCCGTACCTACAAAAGAAAAACACTCCCACCAAACTTTCATTTGGGGGATTATGTTAGTGTTTTCAAGCCAAGCTAGTTGAAAACGGAAAGGGCAAGCACCCCAATCCGAATCCAAGGAGCCTAGCTCAATAGGGAAATGATCCGAGAAATGTCTTTCAAGGCGCTTTAGGGTAATATTTGGAAAATGGATTTCCCAATCCGGGGTGACGAGGAAGCGATCAATCTTGCTCTTCTTATTTTACGATCTACCCCAAGTATACTTAGCACCGGCAAGAGGAACATCCACAAGGCCAAGATCATTACAAAGATCATTAAAAAGTTTCATGGAATTAGAGATTCTTCGACAACCCCTTCTCTTCTCCATGAATCTAATCTCATTGAAGTCACCACCAAAGCACAAAGGAAGACCATCCCAGTAACCACGCAAGGTGGCAAGTTCCAAACGAAAGTTTGCTTTTTCAACCACCATATACAGGACGTACACACCAATAAGAACCCAACGGAAATTATCCTCCAAGTTTTGACAAGAGATACTAATAGAGAATGTACCTTCAAGAAAGTCTTCCATTTCAATCAAATCCGAATTCCAAATCAACAAATTCCTCCCGAACTTCTATGAGAGTGAAGAACGATCCACTTGCAAGGAAAGACACCCCAACATTGGCGCACAATCTTATCGGAGCAAGCCTTTACCTTCGTCTCTTGTATCATGAGAATAGAAGGTTTCCACCGTTTCACAAATTTTTTTAATTTTGAGCGTTTATCCGGGTCTCCAAGACCATTAACATTCCAAGATATAATCTTACACATTAAAAATAAAGATTCCACATAAAGAAAAACCAAACAAGACAAGCGCTAACTTGCATTGCCCTCTCCCGCATCCATAACATCTTTGAAAGCACGCCCATGAGCTATAATAGAATTGAACACAAAATTATATTCTTTATTTAAAAATTCGATACCCGAGCATTTACCACCTCTTTGATTTTGTCTAAAATGTGTAAAAATTTCTCATGGATTCCTTTTGCCATCTCTAAATCATCGCCGACATCGAGAATCTTTGAGCCTCGCTCACTATCTTGATTTTCCTTTTGCTTGAAGTCACTTCATTTGAAAGTTGATGAAAGCTAGAACAAGAGTGATCTTCTTTAGTGAGCTTGGCCTTTAGTTGCCTCTTTAGGCTTTTCAAAGAAGAATGGCTCATAGAGATTGAGATAGAGTTTAAAGAAGAGCTTGTTGGGTTGACAGCTAAAGTGGCTTCATAACGTCCAGGAGCACATCCCAAAGAGAAACCTGGTGGGTCTGCCCCCAAACCGGGTCCGAAGCAAATGGGATTCCTTCCTACTGGGCCAGCGTCAAGCCTAAAGGAGTCAGATCCACGACCAGATGAGATAGGCTTCAGATGGGCCATAAAATTGATTAACTTGAGAGGCCCATGGCCATCTTCTTCTGTGGATATTGATCAGGAAGAGTCACGAGATGGGAAGAAGAAATTCGTTTAGGATTTGAATTAAAGTTGAAGTTCATTGACTCCGTACGATGTGGACCACGTGGGATGGCAGTTGTCGCATCTGGCTCCTCCACGCTTCCCCTGACTCTAGATGTACTAGAGCCCGCTGACAACGCCGCCCCCTCTTTTCCTTTCAGTTTACCTAATTTTAGGTTATAGCCTGCCGTACTTTCCTGTCTTCCCCTCGCCTCCGACAGATTTTTCTTCCTCTCTTCATCTTTCCATCTCCGATCGATGAAACCCTCTTCCGGCGCCAAAACTTATTCCTGATTAGAAACTCTTGCTCCTTGAAAGCCGAGACTGGTTTGAAGCTAGAATTTGGAGTTTCTAGGATTTCGCCAATCGACTTGATTTGTACCCAAAACTTAGAGAAACCTAACCAGATTTCCTGACACCAAAATCTGACACTCACAGGTCCTCTTACTTTTAACTTAGCCTCCGATAGATCAGTAGCCATGGTAGTTTCTGGACTCACCTCTACCAGACCCCCGAAAACGTCTCCAATGGCTTTGAAAGAGGAGTAATCCCCACAAATCGAAGGGTACCCCTCCAACTCCAATCCAGGTATGTTTGTTTTCCTCCAATTTTGGTTTAATTGCATTGATTTCGGCGTACCATGGATAAGTGCTGATGACCAAGTCATCTATTTTCCATCTTCTGTGAGTTCTAACTCTTTTAAATTCCTCATTAGTTTTGATAGTAAAAGTAGCTTTAGTCTCACTAATTGGATGTAATTCAAACCCAAAAGACCAACCAAAAAACTCCATCACCCATACTCCAACTTCATTCCAGTTAAATTCTTTAGAAGAAACCTCCACTACCATTGTTCTCTGCCAAAGAGATTTCAATTCCATCTTGTCATTCTTGCTACAGGTTGGTTGCATTTGAGCAGCAGCATTGTGTCCTAAGTGAGTTGTTGAGTTCCAAACATTGCTTGTGGCTGTAGTCATGTGCAGTATTTGTCATGGGATTAGCCCAGTAGTTGTCCTTAAAGATTTCCTTATGTTTACTATTTTTCTGAATTGCAGAATCAGCTATCAAAGCGTCTAAGAGTAATCCTGAATGCCACCAGCCATCTCTGTTGTTGCCTGCTGGGAAGCACAGTGAAGATGAAAATTCGTTGTTGTGGGATACTTGCAGGCGAATGAATTGGCCAAATTCATTGGTGCTCCTTACTGCTGACATCCACCCCTGGTTTTCCGTTAAGCTCCAGGAGCCATTCTTACTTCCTCCAGTCTTGGCCTCCTCCTTCAGGACTCTACTCAGCCAGATTCCGGCCTTGAAGCTGAGCCAGCAGAAGCGCCTTTTTATACCAGTTCCAAATTGCTAAGTGTAAGATATCTTCTTTACCTTTCTTACCCACTGAACCACCAAAGATCTTCCTCTCCACTTTTATTGATCTACCTTCACTTGCTAGCTTAGGGTGTTTTCTGATTGCAGCTCCATTAACATCTCTTCATGTACTTGGGTCAACCTCTGAACACCTTGATCTTCTTCTTTTGCAGAGATAAACCCATCCTCATCCAAAGTTCTGATGAAACTTACCATTTTCCGATGGAGGACTCTGACTGCCGGCAGCTCTAGCCAAAAGAGTCAACTCAGAATGGACCGATCCTCAGAGCCTCTCTCTCCTAAAACTTATTTGTATACTTTAGTGTCCTACCTTATCTTCGAACTCAGCACGTTGAAATACACTTTATGAGCAAAAATTAATACGTATTCGAAACCATACTGTAATAGAAAGTTGATCAAGTACATGGGGTCGACGCGTAAAGAAACAAGCAGTCACAACACCATTAATCACGAGAAAGTTGGACGTAAGCGATCGAACTGCTGGCGCAGAATGTGGCCAGTAGAATCTCATCCATTGATTATTAATTGTTATGCTTGAGTTGTGCTATGCAGTTGTTTAGCAAGAGTGTGCGTAACTGTTAGCACGGGGTACATGAGACTGTGTGACTGAAGCGGTGCGCATCACATTATTATTGTAGGAAGTTGTTATGATGCGTGTTCAACCAATAAAGATGGTTGTTGGTAATCAACAAATGCAGATAGGAGTTGTTGTTACTCGCTGCAACACATCCCGACCACTGAGAACCATGCAACCAGCACTCAAATAGGGTAAAAGTATTTCATCAAACTTAACTAATACTGTGACAATCTATTCAACCAAAGGAGTGTGAGCATTGGCCCATCACACGAAAAGAGCGTCATTTCAAAGTTTGATCCCTGTGAACATCAATAACAGTAGTCAACAATACTGAGTGGTGTGAGCCGTGAATGCAACAACCATTGTGCAAAGTATATTTAACCAATGCAACTCGTTGTTGTTGTGTGGATGTGTGTGGAGCAAAATCAACCAGTACAAGTTTCTAACACTGCTGTTACTTACACTGCTGATACTACCTACTGTTGTGGCATAGATGTTGTTGTTGATGCGTGACTGGAGTTGATGCTATGGCGTACCAGATGTAGATGCACATTGTTGCCCTTATTGCGTATAAGTTGTTGTTGCGAACAAGTTGTTGATGCGTACAAGCCGTTGCTACATCCAAGCTACTGTCGCGTACAAGTTGTTGGTGCGTACAAGCTACTGTAGCATACCTGATGTTGTTCCTGTATGAATGCAGTTAATGCCGCCAACTACTAACGCTACAAATTCTTGTTGCTGCTCACTTGGTGCTATCGAGTGGTAAGAACCATCAACTTGGAGGGCACATGGGGCAAGCATGCGACCAATATGGGAAAACATATACCAACGAGAGAAGGTAGACACGCTCGAAACATTTCATTGCAGGAAGAGGACCAAGAACATTTCGAAATCCCAGAAAGAATAGGGGCAAGTATATATACTTCAACGTAGTCATATTTTTTACCTAAATTCATACAAAAAAACACATTCCTTCAACTAGTAGCGCAACTCGCACCATGGATGCTTGATCTTCTCAACTTGGAGCACAGACCAGCAGCTCGCACCATAAACGCTTATGCTTCTCAACTTGACTTGTAGCACGCACCATGGATGCTCATGCTTCTCAACTTGGAGCGTAATCCTCCACGCGGAGCACAACTCTCAACTTGGAGCAAGGAGCAACTCAAAGCATGAAACAATTGGAGCTAGGAACAACTACGGAAAGGAAAAGAAAACCAAGTCACCGGACCAAAGCAAAGATAAGCAATGTGAAAAGGTTTTTCTTAAGGATCGTTCGTCAAACATTTCTCAAAAAAAGGGATAAACTGTGAGAACAAAATATTAACATTGATAAATGGCGTATGATTAAGGCCGAAGCAACTTATTACAATACAATGACACACGTGACAACAACTCCAAGAATGCTTAGTTATAAAGCTAAAGTTAGTAGGATAATTGTTTGGGTTAATTTCCCTTATAAAAGAAAAATGTTGTAACTCAAATAGAGGGGCAGATCTTTTATTTTTGCCTCACTTCACTCACTGATATCCCCTGCCATATGTAATGAATTATCAATAATTAACCATAATAAACTTATCTTTAATGCCCGTAAACATAAAGTATTACGATACCGAACCACGTTAAATATTATTGTAAATGTCTCATTAACTTCTTTACACTTTAACTTCTATTTACATCCTAGTCATGTGAACTAAGATCTATGGCCTTAACCATTTCGTTGTGCTACTAAAAAATGGTATTATGTTAGTCGCACATCTCTAACGCCTTATTATTGTTATCTGGACCTAGCTTTCTTTCCGGATTGGACTTCCCAGGCTCTGCTTACTTTCTATTTGGATACTTTTGATTTGGATGCTTTTGTAGTTGGTTTTTTTTGTTTCTGATGCTTTAGGCCTCCTTCCGTTGATAAGATTTAGGCCTAGTTCCGTTGATTAAAAAAAAAACCTCGTATAGAGGTTTCCTATGCAAAGATAAAATAGGGATACTAGGTATGAATTTCAAAAACTCTTTATCCATTATATTTTCATAATAATTAAACTATCCCTGTTTAATTAATATTAATAAAACTACTTAGCTAATAGATTAGGCTAATAATAATTAATCTAAAATAATCTTATACTTAATCAAATCAAATTTTTTTCTTTTTTATTTGGTGGGAAGAAAAAGTAGAAGAAATGAAAGAGAATTTTTGTAGTTTTTTTAAAAACCCTAGATTTTGATTCACTCAACCAGAGTAGTCAGGTATACCTCTAACTTAAACTCTTGGTCTTTTTACGTAAATATGAATTTTTTTGTGATTCAGGAAACATTACGGTTGGGTTTTCTTGTCGAACCAAACCGTAGACAACATTTACGGTTAGGTGTTCATCCTAACCACACCGTAACCGTACTTTCATGGCGGAAAACCAAATCGTAACAGTTTTACGGTCGGGTTTTCAGCATCGTACCCAACCGTAACTAACAATTACGGTTTGGCGTTCATCCTAATCTAACCGTAACCGTATTTTCATGGCGGAACAATCAATTGTAAAAGTTTTACGGTTGGGTTTTAGCATAGGACCCAACCGTAACACATTATGTGCATGGGTATTTGTTGTACCAGTTACGGTTGGGTTCGATTTTTGATTCCCAACCGTAATTAACGGTTAGGTTCGAAGGCTAAACCCAATCGTAATCTTTCTAAGGTTGGGTACGATGCTCATATTCTGGTCGTAAATGTATATATCTAGTGTTTTGTTGCCTAATGCTTTTTTCATTAAAAGCAATTGGCGGACACCTAGCCGTAAGTAAACCTGAGTTGATTTTTTTCATCTATTTATACCTTGAATCACTTAACAATAAAAAAGAAACTACAATCCATTCATTCAAGTTATATTAAGAAATTCATATTCATAAAAAGAACTAATAAAAACAAAGGCATTGTTCAAATCCATAATCAACCACACTACAACAAAGTAAGTTTTAAGATACCAACAGATAAAAACAGTAACGTTCAAGAACTCCATAAGTTATTCATCCACTATGACAATATTCTCTTGGACATCCTCGTCAGACTTAGATATATCTTTAGTTATATCTTTAAGCCCTTGTAGAAGTGTTCTTTGTTTTTCAACACTCAGCAACTCCCCAGCGGCAATGGAACGGCTCAATCCTTATTCCTACAACATACAATCAATACAAGTTAGATAATTTTCAAACAGTTCAACACAAACAATCAATCAAAAATTTGAAAATTCAGAATTCTTTACGGTTGGGTTACACATATCGAACCCAACCGTAAAGAATCAACAAAAAGAAGTTCAACTATACATGAGAATTTACGGTTGGGAATTGACAATCCGACCAAACCGTAAATAATCATCAAGAAAAAAATTGAACTAACCAGGAGAATTGACGGTTGGGAATTGAAAAACGAAACCAACCGTAAATAATCTTCAAAACAAAAAGTTTGAATTATCCAGGATAATTTACGGTTGGCAATTAGAATCGAAGTCAACCGCAAGTACAAATTTTTCTTTGAGTGTAAAATAGTTTACGGTTGGGTTCAGAATTGAACCCAACCGTAAAATATCATCTTCATCTCCTTCCTTCTGATTTACGGTTGGGTATTTAAATAACCTGAACGTAAAATTTAAAAGAAACCAGTTACGGTTGGGTTCCCAACCGTAAGTTCTTGAGAACATATTTTACGTTTGGGATTCCAATCGAACCCAACCGTAAATGTTTCTGGAAACCTAATTTTTGGACTTGAAATCAATCATTCTAACACATTACAATCATAAAATGGAGAAAATAGCATGGGTTCTTGTAGAATCATACCTCATATACACCATTGGTTGTGGTTCGGGAGTTTGATCGCCTTTAGCACCGATTTCTTCTTCAATTTCTTGATGAGTTGGGTTTTCTTCGTTTGATTGTTTTGGATTCAAATCACTGCTACCTTCTATACCTTTAGTAGAGTTTGTCATCTTGATGAGTTAGGTTTTAAATTTTTGAATCGACGATTAATCGAAGACGATGAATTTTAATGGAGAAGGAAGGTGAAATGGAGAAGGAATAGAAACCGATTAATGGAGAAGAATGTCTACGGTTAGGTTTTAATGAATTGAAGAGGGAAAATTATACTTTTTGTGAAGACAAGGGTAATGTGGACATTTACTATTGCTATCGGATATCCCATATCTAAAATTTTGGTTAGCCTTCAACCATAGGAAGCCCCTCTATTGGAATGGGAAGCCCTTATATAAGGCTTCTTAAAGAAAAAGAATCTTGTTCCATGCAACTGGATGTGCTCATTTTATAAGGGTATCATGTGCGAAATTATTATTTTTTACGTGTGTTTTAGCTTTTATGTCGCGACTTACGAGTCCCCATGTAGTCTTTAGTTTTCGATGGTGATTGGTAAAATTCTCTATTATTGAGGAAAGATATGACTCAAATCAACATACATTTATGAGGGTTTTATTTTATATTTTATATTTTTAAAGCATAAATATTTTATTAAACTACTAAAGCATTATTACATGACGGTAGGTGATACCCACAGAGACAACAATTACAATCAGCTCGGTATGCCTAGATTCTTCAGTAACATGACGGTGGAGCATAATGTGAGCAGAAGTCTCCGGATCAGAACTGTGTTGGGGGAAGTGTTAGAATTGGTGAGGTGGATATTGTTGAGATTACCGAGGGGTTGTAGACCTTCGATGATTTCTTTCCACAAGAAAAATTTTACCTTTGGTGGACACGGCAATGCCTAAAGAAACTTAGATGATGTAATGGGTTCCGATGCAATCGATCCGAGGTGCTAGTCAGGCATTTGTGTCCATATATTATGGTGTACTGCTCGTACTTTACCTGTCTATATCCTTGTTTTCCTGCTTGATCCATGATGATACTTTTTACTTGAGTCTTTAGTTGAATACTTGTTAAAGCTAGTAGACCTGGTTGTAGAAGTATTTGCAACTATTAATTAGTTTGGAGATGGAAGTTGTACGGTGAAGTAGGTCTTGACTTGCTGAATAGAAATAGTGCCTGGAGTAGATGAGATGATAAATGCAGTAGACGAAACTCCGTTGAGCAGAAGAAGTACTGATTCGCTAAGTAGGTGGAGCACTTGAATTGCAGAAGTGTAATACTAGACTAACATATACTACCACGCTAATGTAACTAATACTGACTAGTCTAATCTGGATACGTAAGTAGGATTAGATTATAACTATCTTACAGTACTATACTTATAAAAACTGGACTAACTCTAACCTAGGACTGATACAAAACAAAAACTTATTGACTCTCAAAGTTAATACTAAGTTAAGTAAACTAGAATCTAACTTTACTAGTTATGAAGTGTAGATGGTGGATTTTTAATGAAGGATAAAATAGTAAAATCATCTTTACCCAGTAGTAGAATCAAAGAAATAATATTGTATATGCTACTGACTTAGTATAAAATTCATATTTCATTTTCCAAAAGAGAATTAAAATATTGAATAATTCACATTTTATATTCCAGAAGAGAATTAAAATATCGAATAAGCAAAAATTTCATATTCCGAAAGAGAATTGAAATACCGAATGCTTACCATGGACAGCTCCTAGATGTATTGCACACTATTATATAGCAACATTGTCCTCATAGTATCACTGATGTTTATAGTAGTTCGTCCCCGGATGGTTTCTGACTATTCGGACTAAACATCCAGAACACTCTTTTGTTCCTGATTGGATGTTAATGCTCCTAGATAGATTGTCTACTAGTATATAGCAACTTAATTCCTCGTTATATTACCTGGTTGAATATTTAGAGTGATTTATATCAATATTCAAACTATGAATTGAGTAATATTGATTTATCATAACACATAACAAGCTGCGCACGGATACACTAAGACGAAACACTGCATGTCTGTAAGTCACCGTCACGCCAAATGCAAAAACCAAAGCTCTGATAATGATTAGTCGAGATTGAATATCATATTCCCATTGTTGGTAGTATTAAAAGTCCCAACATTGGTTGAATACAACGAAACCCTAATATTGCTTTCTGACACATCGTCATATCACCTTGCAAAAAACGTGACAATAGGTATGGAATGGGGGAAAATGTTCTAAACAACATATATTCCCCTATTTGTCCACTACAACATACTAAAAGGTCATCTTATTTCGAATAACGGTATAAGAGATATGATTCAAACCCTAGAAGAACTACAATCTGAAAATTATCAGAATTTCATTTGGAGGGTTACTGTTTGCTCCGTTTGAAGACCAAAACGAGCTCAAAACCTAAATCCTTCCATGTAGGGATGTAGCCAGTGATTTCAGGATTCCGAATTGGGGATGATCATCAAAAACGGACATCGTATGAATAATCTACAACGTTTTTACTGAAAGACGTCATGTATGAAATTTTCATAAAAACTAACACCCACGGGCGTAAATAACAATAATGCTCTTCAAAGCATAGCGCGAAGAGCGTAGCTTGAAGAGCATATTTTTAAATAGCAAAGAAGAGAAACAAATAAAATAACAAAAACATAGGAAGATTGTGGGACCGGCACCAATCGGACGACCGGTCGGCCTCCCTTGGCGGTCCCCACTCCCATATTTTCTCCAAAAACTTTATTTTATTTTAGGGTTTTCTCTTTCCATTGAAACTCTTCTGCTCTTTCTACCAAAGCCTAATCTTTCTTCCTTAAAACACATAGCTCTTCAGAGCTATATAGAGACGACATGGTACACGAAGCATAGTCCTACTGACTACCAAATTCATGTTTAATCCATAGTTGGACCTCCCTTTGACCGGTCCCACCATCTTAGTCGGTCCTCATTCTCTAGGATTCTCCCTCTTTTCTAGTTGGTCTCTACTAGTCACTCATCTACCATTGTTCATCTGGCATGGTGCATCTGGCATGGTGCATCTGGCATGATTCATCTGCCATATTAAGGTTTAATTTAATTGATCCCGCTACTAATATTTAAAATAACCTCAGTTTGTCCTACTCTGACAAAACTAAATATTTTACAGTTTGCTAACACTCACTTGACTTGGTGCTTGCACGACCAAGCTCTCACGCGACTTGAGGCTCGAACGACAAGCATCATTCGAGTATCGTTGTGACATAATGATACGACACAACTACCAGTGTCAACATTAATCAGACTCTCTATGTCCATGATTTATTAAGCATCACTGCTTGTCTCAGCACACAACTAGTGCTTCGTCCATAATGAGTCAACATGCTAGACTCATCAACATGCTAAAAATGGCAGTCTAGCTAGGTCAACGACTGACCGATCGTCGACAAAGTAGACTCAACCATGCTCGAGACATAAATTATGCCACATGGGGGGATATGCACTAGGTTTTTGGCCTGGCGGCCTACAGCACGTGTGGTGTAACGATACACCCACGACGAAAAAGTAAAAATTCGTGTCGGCAGTTGAAGGAGTGAAGGGAATAGTGATCGCACAACTGTCATGTCCCACTAACACGATGAAATTGGTTATCAACACACGATCTCTACTTCTCTACTCTCTCACTCCTCTACAACTGCCACCACTTATGAGATCAATGTGTTAACTTCCAATGCTATAAATAGGTTCTTCAACCTATCGACAAAGAACAAGAGTTTCATCTCATAAGAACTCAAAGGATCACAAAGCTATCATTGGTCTTTTACAGCAGTTCAAACACATACAATCATCGACATTCAACCTCATTGATCTCAATACTTTCTCTGCTTCCCTCCTTACAGATCAACCCTTCTCCTTCCTTTGTGACTGAAACGAAATTGGAACGGTCATTTCTTGATTAGGGCTGATTTTGTATAGATCTCTCGAATCTTAAAAGTACTTATACAAGACAAATGTTTGATGTTTAAGCGATTTTGTGTTTAATCGAGTGACTTGCTTCGACTAGCATTGCTTGATCTCTCATTGCTCTGACTGGCATTACCCTTCTTCATCATTTCCACTTTTCCCCTCAAATCGTTTTACCCCAAACATTTTGGAAACAAATAAGACGTGGACAAACATAGATAAGAGTACAATAAGGAAATAATAAGAAGGTGGTCAGTCCACTGACCCTTTTAAGTACTACGATTAGGCTTTGCTGCGAACTTTGTAAATCCAAAAAACTTGATTGCATGGGATTTTACTTGCTATGTTCTGCGTATGCTTCTGAGATGATTTTGTTGTGATACTTGTTGTGCGTATTGAGGCGATTGAAGTTGTCCAGTTTGTTCGTGTTCCTTCTTAGTGTCGTCAAGAGATGGAATGATTGCCGGTTCTTCTTGACCTTATTGCTGATCTTGAATATATTGTAGACACTTATCTATAACAGGTTCAAATTGGTGATAGAATGAGCAGAACAGATCGGGGAGTCCATGAAAATCATAACTTAACCAATTGATACAACTCCACTACCATTTTCTTTATGAATACCGAAACCCAGTGGATGATGAACAAATCCTCATTGGTAGAAACCCAAAAGATAATTGAAATGACATGTTGTGCTCAACGGTGTCCCCTACTCAAGACAGGTAACAGGTTCCATAGTATCATTGTGACCATATCTTCAAACAACTCTTCTTGCTTCTTGACACAGTAGTCGAACGAAATCATGAATAACTCAAACCAATTCAAATAAAACTCAATGCCAAAGCTTCTCAAAGAAAACCCACCATAATCTTCCAAACAAAAGTCGAGGCATACTTAAGAATAAATGAATTAACAGCTGAAAAAGAAATGAAACCACCAACAAAGAGACATGCCATGTTGTCCAGCATCGAGGATATTTGGTGTACATCAACACAATTTACTTGCCTTACAAAACACAAATTCAGTGAAAATTCTAGTAGGGTTTAGAAGAAAGGTTTAACCAGTCCAACAAAGGGCATGGTGATTTAGGTTGAAGGCAAGGAGTTTGACTAGATTTAATGGTTTACACTCTCTCAATATAGTTATGCAGAGAACAATTAGGGTACGGTAACAAGAAACAAAAGACAGATTGATATTTATATAGAGTAATTGGGGTTTCTCAGATCAAACAGTTCTAGAAAAGGATTTTACAAAGATCTTTAAATGGGATATACGGTAAGGTATAGTAGTAGAGATTCAGAGGAAACAATAAGTTTTAAGGTGATAGGGTTTCGATATTTAGAGGGGTTAGAGCAATATAAATGCAAAGAAAATCCATCTTCAATCAACACATATGGAGGCCATGAATAGCAGGGTAAAACTGTGATTTGACCTCAAAATTGGTGAACTATAAATAAAAATCATGGTGAATTCAAGAATACCCAACTTGGAGGTTGAATACGGCAACAACAACATTAGAGATCTAGATTTTGATGAGTAGAATTGAAGGACAGAAAAAAGCAGAACCCTTATACCAAATGAACACAGCAAAGCAATCATCTTTAGATTAGAACATCCCATGGATTCAGGATATTATCCCATAGATCTCGTAGCCCAAAGCACCAATCGAATCTTATAAGGCCGGCAGACCGTCAGCCTAGCCGTCAATTTGGTTTAGCGCCATGGATATTGTTTTTAGGGTTTGTATGAAGTTGCAGATGATCTCCCTCCCTCACTCACTCCTCTCTGTTTTTCTATTCGTTAAGCACTATAGACTTCAGTTTACCAAAAGAAAGAAAATAAATCTTAAAAAGTATTCGAAGGCAGTAAGGCACCTATATAAATCCCAACATTGTTAAATTTCTTACTTATGTCTCATTTCAAAGATGGAAGAAAACCGAGTGCAAAATGCTGATTAATTACGTAACTTATTATCAATCTACTCACGGCACACCTATTTATAGTTTTACTCGGATGAGAATTCAAACAGCATAGAGTGTTCATACTTCTCACCTGGTTGAACAACAACAGATGGAAAGTTTGGTTGGTTAATGGCATTTGGGAAACCCTGGGTCTCCAAACACAGTCCTGCATGTTTCCCATAGACTGCACCACTTTTTCCTTCAACCCCATTCACATAGTTCCCGGTGTAAAACTGCATACCAGGGGCATTGGTCCAAAGCTTTAAAACCCTGGAGCTTGATGGATCTTTGACCTTAGCAGCACATTTTAAACCTGATTTCTCTTCACCACAGTCAAGCACGTAATTGTGGTCATAGCCCAGGCCTGGAACCTCATGGATTGAGGTACAAATCTTATTCTCTGTTAAGAAATCAAAAGGGGTACCTTTAACTGGCATGATTTCGCCAGTTGGGATTGTGTCCTGATTTACTGGGGTAACATGATTTGCCCATATCTGAATAGAATGCTCAAGTATGTTGCCGGAGTTGTGGCCTGCTAAATTCCAGTAAGTATGCTGCGCTAAATTGATTGGAGTAGGCTTGTTTTCAGGTGTGGCTTTCATGTCAAGTCTCATGGTTGTGCTAGATGCGAGTGTGTACTTTGCAGTTATATTAACATCTCCAGGGTATCCTGATTGTAACAAAAATTTAAAAATTCTTACATCTATTAATATACATGATAACTTGAGAGCAGCAGAAAGAGAAATACCTTCTTCCCCGTCATGGCTATGATATTTGAAGGTAATTGATGGGTTTTCACCATCTTTATGCTCAACGACATCCCAAACCACCTTATCATATCCCTTGCGTCCGCCTAAAGAAGAAAAGTCAAAGTTAATAATAAAGATGAAGATCAACAAAGACGTATAAACTTTCACATGTCTTAGCCTATGTTCATAAGAAGATCCGATAGGAGGATGTTCTTCATAATACAGATCACCTTCACAGTAATAAGTTTGTTCTGAAACCTCCAATCCTAGTGACAGTGAGGTGATATAGGAATTTTGGTGGGTTTCTATGAGAATGACTTCATAGATGAAGAGATAGTAATCTGTCCAATCTCGATTTATCAATGTGAATTGTGGACCAACTAATTTGCCAATGAATGATGGTTAATCAGCTGTCAATGGTTTACAACATATTGAACACTAAACAAATTTGGGTTAATTTAATAAAACAACAAGGAATTCTAAAAAGAGAAATATACTTCTGCACATATGTGATGAGAACAGTAGAAAAACAAAAAATAAAAATAAAAAAATACTTGAATTTCTTCAAGAAAATTTCCCCGGGTCATTGACACATTGAAGACCCATGTAACCAAAAAAACTCATTGTTGACTGAAAAACTAAGTAATACAAAGCATCACATTGATCAGCCAATATGACTTTAAGACTCTTTAGCGAAACTTTCTTTCTTTTACAAAAATGTTTATCGTGTTGTTCTATTAGTAAGTGAAAGAGAAAATGCTGAATGAAAAGCAAATCATGTTATATATCTAACTAGTCTTTACCGGTTCTTATTTTTTAGTTTATAGATTATTAAGGGAATCAAATCCGTGCCGTTCAAACACCTTATATCTAAAAGGCTTCTATCTTAAAAGATAAAAAAGATGAAGAAACTTAATTATACATTGATTATCAAGGGTGAAGAATAAAATTCATAAAAACTTGTTGTCATACCATGTAGACTATTTGGAGGCTTGTTAATGGGCAAAGAATACTCGGTTCCATTTAGAGTAAACTTTCCATCTTTAATTCTGTTTGCAACTCGACCCACAATGCAACCGAAGTAAGGTGCAACACCATTCTGATCAATAAATTAAGGAAAAAGAAACTAATTACACACAAAAGATCCAAAAATTATTGATAGAAATTGAATAATCCGATCCATAATTTACCAAATATGGTTCAAGGGAATCGAATCCGAGTACGACATCAGCAAGGTTACCTAGAAGAAATCAAAAGAGAGAGTTTGAGTTTGATCAATTTGCTTATTTAGAATACAAAAAGAAAAAGAAGAAGAAAAGGAAAATTTAGAAACCGTTTTTATCTGGAACAAAGAGAGAAGTGATTGTGCATCCGTAGTTTGAGATCTTGACTCGCATGGTTCCATTGTTGAGTTCAAAGAGCTCTGGTACTTTCTGATCATCACCCATAACTTCTGTTTGTTTGTTTACTGCAGATAGAGATGGATTGATTCTTTTCCTACAAATAAATAAATATATAAGTAAAAAATATTGGATAACCTTCGGGTTATTTAATACAAATAGTCTTCCGGTATAATATCTATCTCCGCAAAAATTGACCGACATTCAAGTACCGAAAAACCTAGGCTTACCTAATCAGGACCACACACGTATTATGCATTAATTTGATCCATATTAGACAAACTGTAAAAATCTGAGTATCTCTATGTTGATCCACCCACTGTATGAAAATCATACAATTGGATTCGATTTTTATGTCAAAAGTATTTCAAACCTTCGCGGCTGACCGTCGAAGTTACATGTCAATGTATCAAATTTAAAATTCAGCATGCTAAGTCAGGATCAAGAATCCATGGAAAACATTCAAAGGTATCTTGGCAGGCAAAAACTTTTTGGAAGAAGCCAAAGATACTCTTTTGTCCACTACTTTGCAAGGGAGAACTTTCTATGTTAATTATATAATTAAACAATCAAATCAGGCAGCAACTGCATTGGCCTCCAAAACCAATGCAAATGCTACTTGTGTTCTCATTTCAGAACCACCGAGCTTTATTTTTGAAATCCCAAATAAGGATAGGTTGCATGCCACTTCTCCCAGGAAAAACAACCAAGACAATGTAGTAACTTTTAATCTTTTTAATCCATTAAGGTTTTCGTATCAAAAATAAAAGAGTCAGATATCACAATGTCAAATGGGGTATTTGGTTGAGGGTAAATACGGGGGACTTCGGAAGTATTGGATTTGAGAGAATCAAATATGGATGTATACCTAGCTTCAACCAACAAGGCGTCGAATACAAATATAGCTTAGCAAGAATCAGGCCATCAACTCGGAGTTGACCCATACCTTCCTCCATCCATTAATGCTTCTTTAACTCATGCGAGATTCCCTGTGCATGTCTGAATCAGGCATTGTTTAGTCTAGTTACATCAGCATCCCGGTTCCGGTTAGGTGGAAATCCCTGAAATGTAATTAGAAACAAACAAGAAGTTTAGACACATACCACAAATCTATTACTTTAATTGTCTTCTGTATTCTCGTTAAAAAGAAAGAATACAAGCACTTGCCTTGTTAAATATAAGTATACTGAGGTAAGGCGCCACTTCCAGAATGAAATATAATGCTTTATCAGCTGAAGTGAACTTCTGAAATCACGTCCATCCAGACCCAGTTATCAAATTTGCGCAGATTGTTCAAGAGATCATTAGCGAAGGAGAGAGCCTAACAAAAGGGCCAGGAAAAAAATCTGTTCTTTAAAGAGGAAATTGACAACTTAACGTGATAATACTGCACAAAAGTCGAGAAATAATTTAAGCAAGCATACCTCAATGGTTCCACCAGAAACTGCTAAACTCTTTACATTGTAAAGAGTCTGGAGAATCTCAGATACACACCATAACCAATTTCTTCAGACCTCATTTCACTAAAATTTTCTCCAATAACAAATTCAAGTTTTGCAGTGTCTATCAATGAAAAAACAGAGAGACTATATTCCTTTGCAATAGAACTTGAAAAGGAGAGATTCAATGTTTAACCTCACAGTAACGTAAGTGTAAACCATCTCCTTTTTTCTGAGTTGTCACCAGCTATTATTAAGTGTTTCAGTGCAGGAGCAGAGATACTTAAAACCTTCTCTTAGTTCTCCCACCTACACCATCGAATTTCCTACTCTTCAAAGACAGGGCAATTAGAAATGAGTCACTCAGTTAAGTAATCATCAACAAAATTGATGCAATAGAGTCGAAGGACCTCGAGTCTTGGAGAAGAGACTGATCTGTGAAGATGGAGAACAGAGTACGCTTGCAGTGATAATGTTTTTAGAGATTCACAAGAAAAGAGAGAGGAGAATAAAAGAAGGTTCCGTCACTTCTACGCATAGATAAAGGTCCTCAAGTTTAGATGCTACAGCGGAAATCCAAGTATTAACCCCCATCAAAGAGCTCATCACAAGTAAGGTGCAAATTTTGTATTACTGCATTACGTGACACTTCCACGAAGTAGAAGCATACTATCCAGATAATTCATGAATATCTTGGGTTCAAGATGTTGTTTGGCAGTACAAAATGGTCAATTATGAAAATCAAGACTCTGGATCGAAGTCCAGGTGTACTACCATCTTGTAGACAAAATGTTTGTAGGAAATAGAGGATCCAATAACAAGATATTCAGGTAATTTGCTTATCCTATTATCTTCCTCACCCATTGCACTCTGTCACTTGTGTAGCTTCTAATTATTCGAATTCAAGAATTTTAAAGTTCCTCAGTCAAGACTCAAAAAAATATTAACAATGGGCTAAAAACTTAATGCTACCTGACCTTGGCCTAAATGGAGAATCCCTACTTTTGTACTTTGTCTCGAATGCTAGGAAATGTTTATCGGCAAAAGGACGAAATAAGTCCTAATTTATTATCATTGATTAGCCTACCGGATTAATATCCAATTTTAAGTATTCAAATAGGGAAATCATAACTTGAAGTGGCAATTACAATAAATTTCTGTAACCATTTTGCTCCAATATATTTGTAGTATATATTAGGTACGAGTTTTTAAAAATCAATTTGAAATACTGAATCTTTCAAGAGTAATTAAACCTTTTCAGTTTAAGTTCAAACAATTGTACAGTATATTCCTTTCTCTGTAAGACACTTATAATTAATAAACATAAACACAAACAATAACAAGTATTGAATAAAATAGGAAAATTGAATTGAGAGTAATATAATAAGAAAAGTACCTCAAGTATGCCCATCAAATCACAATAACAGACCTTTTGTTGTCCATAAGCTATTAGTATCATCTGATAGTTCTCCAGGATTTGTAGAAATTCAATAGATGGATTTTGATTACGGTGCTTATTAACGGAGAACATTAATTAGGAAGTTCAAAAGACCAGATTATAGGACGAAAATTTCTCTCGTTAACTGTTACAAAACCACAGGCAGCAGGCCTACTTAACAATGCTTTCCAGTCTACACCAACCTTGAATGTACTCAGTTTTTATCCTTGTATCTGGGACACCATGGAGAAGATCTAAAGGCCGATGTTATCGAATGATGGGTTTGTGGTCGTGTAGATCAAATCAGCCTTTAAATCATGGCCAATGAGCAAAAACCCTAATATGTAGGATCAAGTGTAAGGAACGTGTGCTCATCAGGTTTAGCCTGAATGACATTACCAGTTTACAATTTAGCTTTACTCCAGACCCGAAAAATACAAACTACTGTAAATGATGTTGCCGATTTTGTAAATTAAATGACTTAGCCTGCATTGCATTTATTGACTTGCCACTTAAAACCGACTTGTGGTATAGATGGTAAGAAAAAAGTTTAAGAGTATATCAGACAATTCAAGAAACTTATATAAATTCTTCTATCACATAATGTCTCAATCATGTCAGTCACCTAAGCCGATAATACAAATTTCATAAAAAGTATGCTGGTATCTTTTGGCGAACTCTTGTAATCATGTTTTAGTCAAATACAACAAGCACCTATACCTGTGCAACAGGGTGGGTACGTTATTGGCCAAAACACCTACCTTGTTGTCCACCATTTTTAACCGACAGCAGCTGAGCTAGTTCCATAAAGTCTAGGCCGCAGTTGGGTACAAATGTGCAAGTGGAGTGTTTCACTAAGAAATTACCTGGGGCCTGGGGGATGGTGCAGACTTCAATTACCAGAACTCTCTGAAGTGGTGAAGCTTCTGGGGAAAAACCTTGCACCGAATACTATAATGATCGACCTCTCACCTCTGTTTTAATTGGATGTCGTGCTACCCCTAGATAGCTTTGCGAACTGCTGCATCTTACAGTAAAAACAAGAAAGAAAGAAAAAAATATAGCAAAATAAATCCATCAGAAGGTTTGGAATTCTACTCTAGAGGCGGGAGCATTATTGAAGACGACAATGGGGAAATGTTAACTGTATAAAAAGAGCAACATTGAACTTGTTTTATTTATTTTTATATCAAATTACTTTCAATAGGAAGCTCAAACTTGCGGTACATGTTTTTTCTTCAACACGTTATATTTTGTGCTATTTAAACTGTACTGATAGATCATACCTAATATTCAAAATCTATTCAATGACTGTCATTTGCAGAATTTTCAAATTTATCAAAATTGTCTTTGCACAAATTCATCCCTTGGGTTCCCATCATACTCCCTAAAGCAAAAAGAAATTTCCAGCATAGAAACCAACAGCCAGTACTAGTGGTGACCATTTTAGCCTCCAACCTTCATCTTCATCGCTCGGTCCATTGGTAAACCCTGAATAAGATTTGTAACAGTAATTGTCTCTCAAAACAGAAGAAGAATATCAACAACTACAGGGCATCATTGATTAGCAAATGTAAAGCCTATGGTCTTGTTATTCGTCCATTGCATGGAAAGAGTACATAAATCTTTGTAACACTATTTAGTACTTGCCTCACAAAATATGAGTGACTCAAGTTTAGGTGCCAATTGTAGCAAGGCAGAAATCCCTATATCAGCTGAAGTTTCAAGAACCCCAGTCACATCCAACTGGATCATATTACAAAATGGCGCCAGATCTTTTAAGAGATCATCCGCAAAGGAGAGACCCTATTGGATGGCCAAAATAAGTTAGCTTTTTAATTATCACATACACCATCAACCAACATAACAGATTAAAATCATCAATACTATATCCACTTTTCATAAGAAAATATAGAAGTAAGAAAGCATACCTTACGGCTTGACCAGAAATTTTTAGACACTTTACATTGGTGAGGCCCCTAAGAAACTCATTTATCCTTACACCTGTACTGTAACTTATCTTTGCATCCCACATTTCAGTCAAAGTTTCAGATACGAAGTTGATCTCTGCATCAACTAGTAATGGAAAGCTAGAGAAATCATATTCCCTTGCAACACTACCCTTATACACGAGACACCAGACTTGGTGCATGAATTTTTACCATACAGCCTTCTAAGCCATCCTCATAACCAACATCTTTCAAAAAGGAATTATCAAGCTCCAAGCGTTTCAGTGCAGGAGCAGAAATACATAAATTTTCCATATACAGCCAAGAGCAATCCCTCATAATCAAATCTTCGAGGATGGGGCAACTAGAAAAAAGTTGCTCAGTCAATAAGTCATCTCTAAAGTTGATGTCAAACAGTCGAAGAACCTTGAGTCTAGGAAAAGAGATACAATTAGGAAGACAGAGATAAAGGTTGGGTAACCGTAGCTCCAAGGAAACCAGCAATCCACAAGTAAAAAGAGAAGGGGGAATCTCATCTAATTCGTCTGCCTCTAAGATGAGAATAAGCTCTTCAACTTTACGGCTTATAACAGCAGAGATCCACGAATTAATCCGAAACCCATTAAAGCTTTCATCACACTTTAGATAAAACTTTTGTATATGTGACATATCACGAAGACGGATCATTCTATCCATAAAATTTACAAATTTCTTGTTATCCGATTCAACGTCAAGGTAATAATTAGCACTACGCCAATTAAGAAAATCAAAATTAGGGATAGATGTCCATATGTACTTCCATCTTTTGGACAAAATGCTTGTACGAACAGCACACTTGGTATCAAGAAAAGATAGAATGTGGTGAAGAAGTGGATCAGGTAATATGCTGATCCAATCGACTCTTCGACCCATATACTTTTCTGTTATAGTAGCATCATAAGAAACTGCAATTCAATTCAACGAAAAAATAACCAAACTAACAGTTAAACTTAAACCTGAATATAAGCTGACCTTAGACTTGAGAGTAAATTGTTTCCCTTCAGTGATCGTCTCCTCTTAAGTTTTGAGTTCTGCGTATTATCTGCATCCACAAGCAGAAATAAGTCCTTAATATCTATACAACTAGGGATTCATAAAATTAGTTGAATTAATTTTACTCCTTTTCCTCTATAAAATCCAACCCTTGTCAATTAGCTTTATTACAAATATATAAAATCTTTAGGGCAAAAGCATGATTTAAACAATTGAAGTATTTTTGGGGAAAATCATACCTCTCAATTAGATTGTCTATGAATGCAGAGCGAATGATGCTCGAGAAAAGTCCCGGAAAGGTTTGGAAAATTTGCTACATAAACTGGCACCAAATTTTTGCTTTTATACTTCTACTAAGTAATGGAGTTGAGCCAATAGATTAGTTGTCCCGGTTTTTTGTTGGTCGGGTCAAATTAACCGCGACAACCGTGACCCTTAAATTCTTTTATGGTGGGTTTGGTTGCCAAATTAATAATTTCGAGGAGTTTATAATTCCATAGGATTTTAAATCTCGGGATTCATATAAATGTCCCGTGTGTTAGGTAATTCACTTTAAATACCTATGATTCATAGAATTCTCTTGTTTTAAAGTTCATGTACTGTGTGGTATTACCCTCAGAATCTTGAAATTATATACATATATATATATATATGGAGTTTTAGGATTAAAAAAAGTGGGTTATTAAATCCCTTGATAAGTTTCCCAGCAAATCTTAAGGGGGAGGGGTCGGACTCCATATGGAGGATTTGCTGGAAAAGTGATTCTCGTAGTGTTTGGGAGGAAAAAACGAATTGAGGGCTAATTTAGGAAAAGTAGGGGTGAGCAGGTGACAATTCGTCAATCATTAAACATTTCTATTGTTGAAGTACTTTGTTTAGATTCGAGAGATCAATTTGTACAATCCTGGCCGAAACCAAGCAATGGCCATTCCAGTCTTGCTTTAGTCACAAAATGAGAAGGAGAAGGGTTGGTCTTAGGGAAGGAAGCAAGATAAGGTTGAGGTCACAGTATCAGACTCTATAGGATGTAATGGATGTGAACACCTATGAATAATGCTTTGTACGAGAAAGTTGAATGATCAAGTTGATATTAGACGTGTCTTAGAGTTCGACTTAGAGTTCTTGTTCAATTCAGACTTCCTGTTTGTTCAATAGATTAAAAATCTATTTATATCATAGTTATTATAACCACTTTACCTCTTCTCTAAAAGAAAGTGTCGATGGTTGAGTAGTGGTGAAGTGGAGAATGTGGATAAAGTGTTGACAACTTCTTCCCACTTCAATTGAGGCTGAATGGACGACTGCTCAACTTACCGCTCATTTACTCAACTGTTGATCGAACTTTCCAGAGTTTCTCTTTAGTGGGTTCATTGTTGCACCACATGTCGTAGACCACCATACTAAAACCCTAATGAGTATTCCCCCATTTATGACATTGGATGTCTCGAATCTAAACAAAATACTTCAACGGTACAAATGTTTAAGGATTTATGAATTATCACATGCTCATCTCACTTTTTCCTAAATTATCACTCAATTCGTTTTTCCCCATAAACATTTTGGCGACCACAGTGGGAGATATCAGTTGTAATTTTTCAATTCTTCAATTTCTAAGTTTATCAAATTTTATCAGTCTCAAAGATGGTTGGTCTCAGGTCAGGATCAGAGACTACTCTTAACGTGAATTCTGCTAGTACCAATAATAGTACTCCATATAACACTCCTCAAGTTACCAATATCGACAATATCACTTCTCCTTCACCTGAGCAACACACTGAAGAAGCAAGGGATGAGCAAACTCCTCCTACCACTGTTGATTAGATGCAGACACAGGAAACCCTTACAATAACTCAAACAGAGATGGTTGTAAGGCAGAAGGAGGTCCTCACCTTCCTCAAGACCCTTACAGCAGAGAAATTGACACTAGCAGAGAAGACTCGAAATACTTCTGAAGTAATTGTTGATGCCAATACATAGGGCTGTCAATCTTTATTCGAAATCCGACATCCGTTTCCGTTAATCCGGGATCCTATAGGATATTATCCGCTATAACGGGTATCGGATATCGGATACGGATATTCTTATCGGATATTGAAGGTTAACGAAACGGAACCGTCTATGCCATTATCCTATAGGATATTATCCGTATCCGATAAGGGTGTAACTGAAGTGTAAAAAAAAAGCTAAAAAGTTAAGTGTTCTTCCTTCGAGTCCCCCGAGTCTCAATGCTTCTCCATGATTCTTATCTAAATGTACTGAAACTGTATCATCATTGTCTACACATTAGGATCAAGATTCATTAGAAAGTATTAAAGTTTTCAATAAGTTTTTAGTTTTTTCTTTTTGTGTTACATTTTGCATTTTATATTTCCTATCGGATATTTCCTATCGGATATCCGATAACCTTAACGAAACGGAATCGGATATGAAAGTTAAATGTCCGTCGGATATTATCGGATATCGGATACGGCTGAGCCAATATCCGTTTCGTTAACATCCGTTGACAGCCCTACCAATACATCAAGGGGTCACACTCAAGATGAAGATGAAATTTTTATTATCCATAATCCGGTGCTAGAAAGAATCCATCAGCCTAATTTTGTTACAGTGAAGATTTAGAACGGCTTCTCCAAAGTTGCATAAAGGAAAATTCATTTGTTATTCATCAACGTCAACCTCCATATCCATATGAGATACAAAGGATCCCTCTTCCTATGGGATATCCCTCTCCTTCATTCTCACTTTATTGTGGAACAGGAAATGCTCGTGAAAATATTTCACGATTTCTGGAAGCATTAGGGGAACACGAGTATAACCATGTGTTGCGTTTGAGGGATTTTTCTAAATCTCTCACTGGAAAAGCTTATACGTGGTACAACAACCTTGCTCCTAACATCATCTCTAACTGGTGTGAGATGGTTAATGCATTCTACATAAAATATTTCTTTGTAACTGAACAAATTTGAATTTCCAAGTCGAACACATAAGAACTCGATCACTCAATTGTTCATAGCTTTACATCCTACAAAGTCTGATACTCTGACCTCAACCTTCTTTTGCTTCCCTCCTTAAGACCAACTTTTTTCCTTCTTATTTTGTGACTGAAGAAAGACTGGAACGACCATTGCCTTGTTTAGGACAGGATTGTACAGATTGATCTCTCGAATCAAAATAAAGTACTTCAACAGTACAAATGTTTAAGGATTAACGAATTATCACCTGCTCACCTCACTTTTTTCTAAATTATCCCTCAATTCGTTTTTCCCCACAAACACGTAGGAAACATGATTCCAGGGGATTGGTCAACCAAATGTACCGAGGAAAATGTAATTCCACAAAATCCCCTGAACCAATAAATCCCACCTTTAAAATTCTGCATCCAAACCCATCATTGGTATTTAGCATGTTCGGTTCAAGGAATTGAAGTCTATGTAATCTAATTCCTAGGGAATACACCGAATTACTTAAACTGAACGAGATAAATCAACTCTATTTAATTAAGATTTTTGATTCTTAGGAATTTGATTCCCTCCAAAATAATAGATTTCCATTGCACTAGTTCAATAGTGCAATGGAATTGGATTCCGAGGTAAAAACAAAATTAATTCAATTACCTCAACCAAACACTAATTTTTTGGTTTGAATTCAATTCCAAGAATTGGATTCCCCATAATTAAATTCCTATGATTCCAATTATTCCAACCGAACGGGATGTTAAGTTAGTCGTTTTTAATTAGAAAATTAAGTTAAATTAAAAAATCTAATTATATTAGGAAACTTAGTCATGGAAAATATAAAGCTAGCCATGTTTAGGATTAATGGTTAGATTATGGTTAGCTTTGTCCCGGACTGTGACATAATCTCTACCGTCCAAAATAATAAAATATCGGTCGTAGATTTATTACTGAACGGACGGATACGTACGACATAGATCTATGACTGAACGGACAAATATATACCTTATAAACCGATCGACCAGTGTCATAGGATGACGATTTCAACAGCCGGATATATAAGGCTACACAAACAGCTTTCTTCCTTATAATATAAATTTTATTTGGGCTTACACAAAGTAAAGTGGGTTATATAATCAATAATCACCAACAATTGCTTGGAAAAATAAAGTCATTATGTTAGATGTCGTTGCAACTTGATTAATAATCACCAACAATTACTTGGAAATATGAAGTCATACTGGTATATGTAAGAAGAACTTTAAAAATTGTTGAAAATTGGGAGTTAGGATGCCAGAAGAAGAAATTAATCTTATAAATCAGGAGCAAAAATAATTTACTTCATAAAAAGTTAACTTTTTTACTTTTACAAGTTCTATTTGGTCTTGGATCCATCTTTGCATGTAGTATTTTATTTCCTTGTATCCAAGACCAATTGGAACTTGCCCAGATCCAGGAATTCTTATCTCTATCTTGTAGAAAATGAAAAGATGAGTTCAACACAAAAGAATGATGTCATTCCGACGTCGGGAAAGAAGTTATGAGCAAAACAGTTAAAGAAAAAGTCAAGCTTACAATCGGCTGATAAGTGCATTTAAATCAGTCGATTCTGGCAAAAAATATTACAAAAAAAAACACGCTTGAATTTGAGTGTTTTACAATCGGCACATGTGGGGAACCTTATCCACCGATTATGGACGTATTTTTATGCAAAAGACTAATGTTTTAAAGTTTTTTTTATCAATCGGCACTTATGGATTGTGATAAATCGCTCATAAAAATGAAGAACATATGCTGATTCCGGATTGATGTTCTTCATGGATCAAGAGCATCAAGAGCAATCGTCCATAAAAATGAAGAACATATGTTTATTTTTGGTTGATGTTCTTCATGGATCAAAAACATCAAGAACAATCGGTCATCGTGTAAGTACCTTATCGGCCGATTATTCTTGAACCCAATTTTTTTTTCAACATTTTAAAATTTTAAAATCAAAAAAATTCAAAATTTCATGTTTTGTTGATCAATCAACAATAGTTAATTTCGCATCTAACATGATTATTTTAATTACTAATTGAATTAATTAATACTAACTAATTAAGGACAAATTAGCCATTGAAAAAAATGGTAGATAAGGGGTTTCAAAATTACTTACACGTGACTATATTTTCTCTTATTGGGTAGGCCTAAAATTAGTCAGGATTAATAATCATCAACAATAGCTTGGAAAAATAAAGTTATTCTGTTAGATGTCACATCAACTTTAAAAATTGTTGAAAATTGGGTGCTTGGACACCAGAAACAGAAGTTAATCTGAGAAATCAGGAGAAAATTTTTTTTACTTAATAGAAATTAATTATTTTACTTCTATAAGTCATCCTGAAATTGTGTTCACAATCTAACTTTTGACTTTTTTGCTTTTAGAAGTCGAAAAAACTTCTTAAGTGGTATCCACACAAAAAAGATGGATATCGTTGATAACAGAAAATAATAATGTTAATCATTAGTTATTTACATACTAAAATCATATGAATAACAATGTTTAATGTGGTTCGGACAACTTTAATGACGTCCACGGATAAAATTCCATAGGATGAATTACATTACTAATTTAAAGAAAAAAATTAAATTTTTTACATACATTTATATTAAAATTCCTATCGAGTTAACTAAACTTATGAGATAATACAGAATCTTTATATCTTGTTTGAATAGGTGATACATATCTAGAAAATTGATTGTATAAACTTTTAGATAATTTTTGATTTCATCATCACATTATGTGGATATATTGTACGGTCACTTAATTTTATTTTCATTTGTACGGTCGCTTTGGATAACTTCACGATCACCTCGGTATCTTGTGTATGTTTGAGATGTTCCAATGTCCACCTCAAGTTAGACAAAAAATGATCTGAAGTGTGCAACTTGAACAAACTATAATTGGGTAGAACAAAAACTGAGCAAGGATGATTGTTGCAAACAAATACTGAGAAACACCACTAAAATGCTTGTATGACAACAAAAAAAAAAAATCATGATGTAGTTGAACTTGTACAACTCGAAGACTATTGTAATTAAAATACTCATATAGTGTTTATCGAATATTCAATATAACAAATAATCATCCCTCGTAGAAAAATATGTTTTGTATGCTCCAACATCGTTCCTCAAGGTCGCGTCTCATCCAAGGCACAATTCCTCGAGGACGCATCTCAACTCGAAGAAGCATCATTACTCGAGCATCGATCCTAGAGGACGCGTTACTGCTTGAGCTCCGGCTCTCGAAGACGCATTATCTTCCAAGCGCCATTCCCTCCAGGCGCATTAATGCTCGGAGAACCGTCCCTAAGGACGTGTTCCATGGCGCTGGCCTAGTGCCAGTGTCAGCACCCGCTTTGTTATGGCGTTATCTACCTCCATGGCGCTGGCATGGTGCCAGCGCTAGCATAAATCTAGTGGTGGCCTAATACCAGCGCCAACCTTAGTCTAGAAATCGAGAACATGGTGATCACCTTGTTCCCGGTCCTTGAGAACTTCTACAAATCTTTAGCTTCACTTCAAAATTTGTACTATTTACAAGCATTGTCACTTTCAAGCGTGCACATAATTACTAGACTTGACACTGGTCAATTTACTTATACACTAAGTGAATTGAGCAACTTGCCTCACTAATTTAGCAGGTTATTTTCCTGACTTAACAAAAATAGTAGTAGTCCATGACTTTACTATTTTCTACGAGATTTCAAATACATCACATTGGGGGATCTTATTGGGGTATTGGTCCGTCGGTCTACAACAACGTGCGGTGTGGAAACACATCCACGGCGATAAGGTAATGAGTAGTGGGACAATTAAGAACAATTGAGAGGATGAGGGAGTAGTGGTCATACAGTCTTCCAGACATAACGAACATGATTCCACCACAATCTCCATGATTATCACTTCTCCATATCTTTAAAACTTCCATGACTTAAGAGAAATCAATGTGTTCACTACAAGACTATAAATAGATGACTTCATCTATCGAAAAGGCAAAACAGATCTATACCAGAGATAATCAGGTTTATAGTCATAAATCCAGTCTTCACCATAGTTCAACAACTACATACTATAATTTTATCATATGGTGATTTCTCAACCTTTTCTGCTTCCCTCCTATCAGATCAACTTATCATCTCAACCTTCGTGACCGAAACAAGACGTGAAAGGCTATTTCTTGATTTAGGCTCGTGTTGTACGGTTTTGATCTCTCAAACCTACAAAAAGTACTATTTTCAGTATTATTTTTTTACCCTAAAACACATGGTGCTCATGAATTCTATGAAGCTCGACTATCAAACCATTGAGTTCAAAATAAATTTATAAAACAATAAAAGAAACAACCAGGATCAGACCACATAATGATATCTTCCGTTTTGAAGAGTCCTACACTTTTCAGACCATACAATGTGCTCATGATACCTTAATTTTTGTACGCTCAATAAAAAAAATACTTTACTAATAACTCACCAAAGGAAGGATCCCAACAACCTGGGAATGACAATCGAACAAAATTTAATAACATGGAGAAATCATAAGCATCCCCAAAAAATTTACTAACATGACAATTATTATGCATTTATTAGTAGTCTAACTCGCATACACCAACAGGTTTTTAACTATTTGTCAATTGGATTCCAAGTTTACAGTATTTTCACAATTGTGAAGATCAAGTGACGCAGTAAGACTACTATAGCGAACGAGATTAAGAAATAGAACTTATAATACGAAAAGTATAATACTCGAATAATAATAAAACTTTTAAAGTAACTCAACAAAAAAAGTTTTAATACTTGAATAATAATAAACATGCATTTAACTAATTATCTGCTTTCAATATTGTCAAGCTAGACTTGTTTCAGGACAATTTCATCCCATCTTTTGTGCAATCTTTCATAATAAAGAATCCATGAATGTGCCGCTTCTTCGCATATATTTTTCCATCCGGAACTCACCGATGGAATGGGATCTCCTGGTTTGAGGATTTCCTTTACAAAATATTGATTTTATATGTTAAATATTGACACATTCTTGATATCCCTAGGGGGCGGCTCGGTAGTTAAGGGTAAAAAGCAGTTGTCCCTTTGTCCCAAATAACTGTAAGAATACAATTGAATGCTGAAGCAAAAATATATCCATCTCACGCAAGGTTATCCAGTAAGAATTTGTTGCAATGTTGTAACTATATTCAAGAGCTTTGGTTATTTTCTTATAACTTTTCTCTCCACCCATTTTGTGGTACATGCAAGGTGCGGTTCTTATCTGATTCTTTCCTCATACATTTTTTGACGGTTTTCCAACTATCTACTGGATACATCCATACATTTCAGCACAAGCACGAAATCCATAATCACCATTGGGGTCAACATTTTCCAATCTTTCAAAAATATGAAGAGATATATTTTGGTCCATTTTCACCAGAGAGTACGTCAAATTATCCAAGTATTCTTCGTCATCATTTTTATATACTTGGGTAGGTCGACCCATGTTCATATTAAATACTTGAGTAGGTTTAGCCTTCTTGGTATATTTGTGAGGTTTTCTTAGAAGCTTTGGTACAATTGCAAGGTTTTTTAAATGGAGGTATATTACTTTCTTGGGAACATAACATAATTTCTACCTCCTCTGAATTCTTTCTTTTTATGCAAAATCATTCTGCGAAGTTTATCTTGTGATACAAGAATTCTCTCCCAAAACGAAATATTTATCTTGTTGATTTTTCCATTGATTTTCACGACTTGGTCTTGGAGATTTTTTCACAAAGATGACCCATTGTTACAAAACTATCTTTGGGTTCTTGCATTAGTGTTGCCTTTGGATCCGCTATCTCAAGTAAATTATCAAGAACCTTTTGTCACTACTCTTGTGTGGATCCCTCAAACCTATATTTGATTGTTTCAAAAATTGATTTACAATCTACATCTCCCAGCACCTTCTTATGGACCGATACCATCGAGAGTTTTTTTTCCAATGTTCGTCAATACCATGGATAACATTTAGATATTTCACATGCACAAGGAAAACTATGGGTTTTGTGAATTATTTTTTGACAATGTCCAGGATCTCTTTTACTCAATATATTGATTTCCCTTCAAATAAAATCCAACGCAGTTCTGGAAACATGATACATCAAATGCTTGATGTACGGATTACATCTACATGCAAGCCTATGTTTTTACTTATCTCAAATTATGCACATATTTTGATCCCCTAGTTACTTAAGCATTGTTCATATCCGCCAACATTTTAAAAAAATTTCATGTATAACATAATAAATCTATTAAGAATAACATGCCCACCTTCAACACAACTTGTCATTCGATTACCAAAGTTTTTGATTTGATTAGTCCATGCACATATAAATTTCTCTTTACGAGCCAACCATTGCGTCTTAACATAAGAAATCTACTTTGGGTACATCTTTCCCCATGATCTTTCCACATAGTCGAGGTTGATTTTATACATGACCTAGAATTCATACATCTAAAGAACATCCCAGTCTCTTTTTATCTTCTCAAGGTCTTCCGGAATATCCTTGTTCATATTTGTTTTGAAATTGACACATACGTTTCTCTTGATGTGAAATACACAAAACAAATTTGTCTTTAGGGAATACTTTTGCAACACCCTTTTTAAGTTGTTGGCCGTCATCAGTGATAAACAAAGACAGAACATAACTAATGGAATACAAATCTTTTAGTTTTCTCAATGCCCAAACATAGTCTTCAATATTCTCTTCTGGCTGATGCGTCGGAAAACCGACTTTGTTTTACCGCAAGCGCACAGTGTCGAAACATGTAGACAATATCAAATATGGTTCGTTCCCACGAGGAGTGTGTATTACTTATACTAATTAATTCAAGTAACTTTCAGGTAAAAAGATATTTTTCCGATTTTTGTAAAGAATTAAACTAATGAATGAATTAAAACTATTTAACGAATATTTAAATCAATAATAGAAAAACGTTAAGGTTTCGGAAATCCGTTGTAGATTAGGGTTTACTTACGTTCATCACAAAGGGTATCGATTTAACTCGTGCAAAATAACAAATCTAGATACTAATACACGAAAGATATTTCATTTAAGAATCGAAGAAAAGAATTTCCAAAAAGAATTGTTTGTTCTCAACCTAAGGTAGAATTTCGATGTACTAGGTATACGTGGCATAAATAGTCAAAGAATATTCATAAAACGATTATCGCGAAAGGGTCACTGAGTTCTTTTATTAATCAAACAATGAACTATACATGGCATAAAACATGAAAAATCATCGAGAAAGATAAAACATTGAAAGAGAGACAAAACATTGACATTAAGCTTTTATATGTGAAAACCCTAGTTTTAAAACACAAGGAAATCTATCTCTACAAGTTCATCCTTTCACCCTAACAAAGAAATTTAGCTAGACATGGCTTTCTTAAAAGCCATTATAAATTGATTAAGAAAATAATAATTATAATTGAAATAAAAAACCCTTTTTTCTGCTGTACGTGAATGTATGTGAAGTTGTGTAGAAAATTATATCTAGGTTCCCCTTTATATAGGCTTTGGTAACCTCCTCTTGATCCTTATCCAACTAGGAAACCTAATCTCATTAAACTCTTTCACGTCATTTTGATTCTTATTCAATTAGGAGACTTAACCTCCTCAAAAACCAACAAAAACCCTAATTTTCACGTCAAAGGCGAGCCCAAAACGCTTCCCTTATTTTTCTTCCCGCGCAGGCCCAATAAGGCCCACAGATACCAAATCCAAGTTGGTTTCACGATTTTGCTCATAACTTTCTCATACGATGTCAGAATGACCTCGCTCTTTCGCCGTTGGCTTCGTAATTCAATTATTTACAAGATGGTGACAAGAAATCCTTGATTTGGACTGAGTTCCACTGGGTCTTTGACAATTCTTCTTTGTAGAGCTCAATTTCACTTCTTTCAGAGATGTAACCTAATAAAACACATAAACTACAAGAAGTAATAATAACACATAGTAATTCACACAAAATCTAGAAAATAAGTATTATGAAATGATACTCAAAATATGTAAATTATGCACTTATCACTGGCATGAGATAACATGCTATAGTAAAAGTATGATTCTTAGATGTGACCCCAACAAAATATAACAATGACATACCCCACTGATTTAGTTTTGTAGGTACAATCAAGGATAAATATAATTGGGAAATATTGGGAAAGTGCTGAACCCTCAGGGTGATAAAAAAATACTTCAACCGCTACATTTATTTCTTCTTCTTTATTGTTCCATGTTACATAGTGCTGCTCGTTACATAACTCCTAAAGTCTTTGCATCCTTGTTCTTCCGGCTAATTCTTCAAGTCAGAATTTCACCATGTAAATAATCGTCGATGTCGAACATTTTTTTGAATTGTCAATTTTCAGGTGAGTTAATATTTGAGATGGGGTACTTCCACTTAGTGACAATGCAATGCAAAGATTCATCTCTTTTGGTGTCAACCTCCCTGGGTAAGGATTACCAGTAAGGGATTCGTATGCTGGATGAATATGTAGCCCATTTTACACTAGTATAGTCTATTTGACTCCATCCACACATACCTCTCGATTCAAACGAATATTGATATTTTTTTAATCACGCAACTCTTCTTGTTTTTTGCACAAATTGGTCGGTTCCTGTGGAATTGTTTTTCTTTTTCTCCACGGGCTTACCGAACTGTTCATATACGTATATTATGAATGATCCTTTTCCGTTCGGTTTTTGCTGTGACTTTCTAGTAATGGCAACTGTATGTTTCTTCTTTCTGACTGATTCACACCAATTAATCATGCCTTCACGACTTTTAAATAACTACAATAAATATTTAAAGTTAAATATACTAAATTTATAATTAACTCCATTTTTAAGATAAATGAATATGTAAAATTCCATACCTGTTCAGTTGTAAAAGCATTTGTTAAATCATCGAAACCAGTTTCAAGAGGTTGGATAGATGCGGGTTCCAACCTTATTAGTCGCATGTCATGATTTGGTACATTATTTTCATTCCATGTAGTATATGCATGAACTTAATTACGTAGATCAAGAAATAATCATAGTAAAAATAGTCTAATTTAATCAATAATTAAAAGATGCAACATGTAGTTGCAATAGATAGAAAACTTATAGTATTACCTCATAATAATAAAAAATTAAAGTATTAGGAGAATGGTTAACACTGATCTTCTTGTAAATTTCCGATTGATTTTTCTACGGTTATGATGGTGTCGATGGAGGACTTGATGAATGTTTTTACATTTAATAACATATTAAACAAAAACTATATTAACCTAATTATAAACTGATTTTGTAATAGTAAATAATTAGGATTATAGGGTTAAGTATTATCTTTTATCTAATATATAAACTCGGTTGAAAGAATTACTAATAAAATAAAAATAAATCTAAAATGTTTTTTAGTAAACTACTCACCTACTCACTGAATTGCTAGCCTAGTTAGTAGGCTATGAATAATAATAGAAAATGGTCAAACTCAAAAATATAGTCAAAACTAATTGACCAAAGTCAAATAGGTTATGGTTAATAAAACCATGTGCTATATTTAATAAAAACCTTAATTAACTAGCATAAATTAATTCAACACATGTTATTTATCTAAAACCCTAACGAATAATCATATGAATTCAACAAAATTAAAAGTTATGGTTTTTGTTTAGAATAACTTACCTTTGATTATTTAGTTGCTCAAAATCGTTAAAAGAAAAAGTAGAAATTAAATCTTCAAACCGTGAAGAACAAACCTAATATAAGATTAAGAAGAAAAAATACTCTAAAAGTTAACAATCAAACAATGCAATGGAGGAACCATGGTGCAGTTGAAAAAGATGGTGAAGAAACATTAACAAGAAAGGGAGAACATGTTTTCCTGTATACCAAACTAGAAAACATATAATGATTGTACGGGTCTTTTAGGTTTGACTGATTATCCGTTTTTTAATAAAAAGATAATAATATTCCGAAAGAGCTTGGAAGCTCCATAAGAGTTCCTTATACTATTTTCTTTCTCATTATCTCTCTGCATAACTGTTTTTCAAGAAAATTATCCAAAATTTCTCTTCTACTATTTTTTTCATCTCCAAATCTAGATCTATTCGGACCTGATCTCAGATATCAGATTTTTCGAGTAGATTTGGGTTTTGTAATTAGTATTTCATGTTTACAACAAAAAAAGTCACATTATTTGTGATTTTAGGTTTTAGAGTTAGTATTTTTATGTTACTGTTGATATACCATGGCTACTTCATGCTATGTAGTTGTATTTATTCGCTATAAGTGCGATTTCCTATAGCCTTCGATCATTTTAATTGGAACCCGATTACTTCTGTGATCAACAATTATGTGTTTTTGTTCTATTATTATTCTTATGTAGTAATATTTTGCTTTAGTACTTTTATATTGTATCCATTCAATGTACTTGAATTAGCATGTTTATGGATTCCAATTAATATAATCTAAAAAGGTATTTTTTTTTCCTTAAAAAAAGAAGAAAAAAAAGTCATATCCTAGTGAGGTCGGTTCCTATGCACATAGCAAATGTTGAAATTTGATCAAAATGAGCCACTATGGACCTAGCAAATGATCAAAATGACCTCTCAAATGCTCTGATTTGAGGATTTTCAATGCGCGAGATAATACTCTTTGTCGCTCAACTGAGACTATGTCATCAACGGCTAACTATTTCCCACCTATAAATTCACCATTTTCAAATCAATTTTTGACACAAAATTTTCCCTACTTTCTCTACTTTCTACTCTAAATTATTTTCTACAATTTTTTTTTCCAAATGACACAAATTGCAAATCTTGATTTGCCAACACAAGATTTTTCTGGAGTCATTCTTGATGCCATTGTTAGTAAGATATGTGATGGTTATAAGAAAATAAAGAATGAAAAAAGAGGTTTTTCAGGCTTTAGATGTTAACCAAGTCGCACTGAAAAGAAAAAGAAAAAGAAAAGTTCAAGCCAAGAAAAATGAGAGTAAAGAAAATTTGAAAGTTAATAGTACTTCTCACAAAAATGAGGTAAAATCTTCTCAGGAGCGCATCGAATGGAAGATACGTCAAATGAAGATAAACAGGTTGTCCAAGATTGTCAGAGATTTTATTGAAGTGTTTAAGTTTTTACTGCCCTAGATTATATCTTGTAAAAGAGCGTAGTTTAGTAGTAAATTAATGTAATGGAGATTAGTGTTTTAGTTAATTGAATCAAATTATTAATTAAACTTGTAATTAAATTGTTCAATCAAATTAATTCAAACTATTTCCTACTTTTGACCAAATGTAATTTCGTTTAACATTCACGCGTTTAAATTCATTAATAACTAAATTAAAAAAACTAGTTTTTGATTCAGTTAAAACATAAAATCAAAAGTACATATTTTTGATATCATGGCTGAGGAAAATCCAGCTTTCATCTTGGGGGTAGTTTTCTTGTGCTAACATGGCTGCTATAGTAGTAGGTTGAGTAGCGTCAGGAGGTTGAGTTTCATCATCACTATAACCTCCAAAAGGAATCTGAGGGTGCTGAGAATTAGATGCCTCAACGTCCCGAACGGGCCGATACCCTATGAAGCCTCCTACTCTTGGAACCGAGGTATAAAGATTCGTAAATAATTGATTACCCCCTGGAGTCGTCAAATCCATGTCTCCGGACTCAGGTGTCATAAAAGTTTCTTGCCCGTTCTCTTGTGTGTCAGCATTTCTTTGACTGCTTCTACGACTGCCTCTTCTTTTATGACTTGCTCGATTTTGTTGACTATGATGACTTGGTTGACCTGGACTGGATCCATCTGGAATCGAAACACTCAATGTGTTCGTCATTTAGGTCAGGAGCCCCATGTAATAATTCTCCATTTGCTGTAATTGCCAATGATAATCGTTTAACCTTTGCCGCATCTCCTGTTATGTGATAGACACATTTTTTTGTCTAAATTGCACTTGATTATCTATTTTGATAGTGTTCGTTTTTGTACTTATTATGACATTTTATGTCTTTGTAGGTATTTTTGAGAAATAAACATTTGTGAAAAAAATGGCTTGAAAAGTTGTTAAAGGCACCCCGGGAAGAAGTGATCAAGGCACCCACACTTTGGATTGGGGGCAGCTCCCTTTTGAATTTGAAAAACCGATTTTGGCGGGAAATTGGAGTCTTACGTGAAGGAAACTCTTCTTGATTCTGTGTACGTGTTTTTAGTGAGTTGGGATGAATCTAAACCACCCAAGTGAAGTTAATCAACCAGAATATCACCAACACACGTCAAGTTAGCGTTTCAGCCGGAAAAATCTCAACACAGGGATGAATCAAGCCGGAAACAAAGTTGTATTCTGTTTGGGATTTGCATGTTAGTTTGAGAGGGATTTGGACTTGTTCTTTGGGTCCTTATCGTTTCACAAGACCTATTAGGGTTTACTAACCCTATATATAGCTAAGAGAGTCGAAGAAAAGTGAAGGAGAAAGCACAGAGAATCGCCTAAAAGTTGAAAGAAAAACCAAGTTTTCTGCTGCTGCCGAAGAGGAAGAACAGCTGAAGAACATAAGGCGCCAGCGAACTGTCGTTCATTCTGTCCCTGTTTTCAGTCACTGCTTCAGCTGCTTCAACAGTTGCTCTTCTACTATACTTTAGGTCCGATCTTTTCTCCTGTTCCATTTTCTCTCTGCTGTAACACTCTAAACCATTCACTGTAACGCTTATAAGCGTATCAAAACGTTCGTGTTACTTCTTTTTAATCATCATAAGCACTTTTTGAGCAATGAAACTATATTTTGAGTGTGTTTCCATTACAATGAGCTAATCACCATCACTGGGGTGATGGAGGAAGCCTTTCTTCCAATAATTAAGTGGTATGTCTATTTTATCTATATTTTCTTTACAATTCTTTTATTATTAATTGCTTGATTAAAATTGAAAAATTTATTAAATAGTTGTGTTCTCTTTTGATGAGTCATGCTGGGTTGACTGCTTTTGATGTCTCATGCTTAGGATTTACAATTATTCTTTTAAAACCTATCTTTGGCATATTTTTAGATTAAATTGAGCATAGAATTGTTAGGCATATCATAGAAGTATTGGTGAATGGTGGAATCTTAAACCTTAGTTTTCTTCCATCTATTTTTAAAATCAAATTTGTTTAATCTTATTTATTTTTAGTAATTAAAAATTAGGTCTAGAAATTAAATCTTCACAAGTCCGAGAATCGAATTTATTTTACCACTATATTAAAATCACATCAATTTTTGGCGCCGCCGACACGGACTTGTTTTTAGGTTTAAAGTTTTAGATTTATTTTTTGGTTTTTATTTTTGTTTTTAGTATTATTTTTAGTTTGTTCTATTTTACGTTTCTTTGGTTATTTCTCTTTTTGCTATAGGTTGGGATCTTGGATTAAAAGGAAATAAAGCCAAAGACTTTGGTGATTAAAGACTTGAAGTTAAAGTTAAGGACTTGGAGTTAAAAATTAAAGCTTAAAGAACGGAGAAGAAGAAAAGGACTTTTATTTTTAGATTTTATTTTTATTAATTAGATTTATTTTATTTAGATTTTATTTGTTTATAAAATTGTATTAGGAATTTGTATTATTTCTGTAATTTTCTTTTATTTTGGACACTTTTTGGACATTTACTTTTTACTTTGGACATTTTATCATTTTTAAACCCTACGGAAGGGTATTATTTGAATATAAACTACTACAGGGAAGGACGACAATTACGATATTGTCTCGGCCCCTCGGGTTCACACACTGACACAGGAGTCGGTGGCCCGAGTCGACTACAACTGAATCATCCCCCGTCTGGTACGGGAGGTAAGACTCGATCAACCCACGAATCCCCTGCAAGTGGGTTTACTGTATTCCTTCGTATGCATATATGCTGAGGAATTGAAACGGACTTACTTTTCTAATAAAGGGCAAGAACTGGCCATACAAGATAAGGACTCGGATTTCATCACGGTTTCCTTCTTGCCCGCTGTAGGAACACGTTACCAAACGCGAACCTAAAACCTTAAAATTTTGACTAGAAAGAGACCGATAGGGTAAAGAGTTTATAGGAAACTCGTTCAAAAGGACTGTATTGGTTACTTTGTTAGCCGAACTCGAAGTTCAAGAAGATTATTTTAAGTTGATTAGAGCCGCCTTGTAACCCAGGGAAAAGTGCCAAAGAGACAGGTTTATCAAAGCTCCTTAGAGCTTTTCCTGTTTCTTTTCGACTTAATCTAATTCGGATCGTTCTAAGAGGTTTTTGCTAAAATTGTAACTAGTTTCCTTTTGAAAGAATAGAAGCTGGTCTAGAAACAATCTAAGTGGAGCCATCATGCTTTTTGTTTGCTAGATTCAATAGGTTTGATTTGGTTGAGTCGGCCTTGTTTGTGAATGTTTAGAAACCCCTTCATGTTGGGATTTATTTTCTTAGATTTTTTTTAATTAGGAATTTTTATTTTTTAGAAAATGTCGAACTGGTATTATGAGGACCAATACAATGAATATCCGACTGAATTTCAAAATAGACATTATCCATACTATCAACATTGTGTGGATAGTAATCGGGATCACTACCAACCTTTTGGAGGATATTACTCATACCAAGGTGATCCCAATTACTATTCGTACATACACCCGTCTTATGAACATGAAAGTGAGCAAAATTCTAGTTCTTGTCTTGGAGGGATGCCCTAAAACAAATGCAATCTAGTACTCCCCATGATGATTTGAGTTCGTTATCTTGTAGGGATGCCCTAAAGAAGATGCAATCTAGTACTCGCCATGAACCTAATATGCCTCTAGAAGAATCACATGAGCAGTTGCAAACCAATACCCCTTACGATCCATTTGATTTTCTAAAAGAATTCCTCAGGGAGTTGACTGAGAGTACAAAAAGGTTTAGATTAAGTGTGAATGAAATGTCTGCAAATAATAATATTGCTCAAAATGATCTTATTTGCCAGTATAGTGCTACCCTTGATAATTATTCACCTAGTCAAGAGGACGAGGATAGAATTGGTAACACTACTTATTTAGACGAGGTTCAAACATCTTCATGTTTTTATGACGATGAGGATAGTATTGGTGAAGAACTTGAAATATACAATCATAGTGATCAGGAAATTGTCACTCCAATTGTGCTTCATGATGATAGTGTTGTTTCTTGTACAAATCGAAATAATTTTAATGATCATTCACCTATTCAAAAGGAAGAGGATTTGACCAGAGATACCACTGTTTTAGACGATGTAAAACTCTTTTGTTTTGAAACCGATAATGGTTTAGAGGAACGGGTTTATCCTGAGAATACTGTTTTAGAGTCCAACGATTTAGAAACAATAGTTGTAGATAACCAAGATAGACCCGTAGAGATTTTAAATATGAGTGAGTATGCACCACTTGATTATAACTTAGAAGAAGCAATTGACAGTTTTCGAGAATCTGATGATCCAGAAATTAAGGACTAGTCTATCTAGAGACATCCAAAATTCTAAGTTTGGGGGTGATTATCATTCTCCCTGTGCTTTACCTTTGAATCTTTTAGAAGTCCCTCACTTGGGACTTGATGTTTGTGCCTCTACCATATTAAGAGATTATCTTCAAGAACTGTTTCCTGAACCTAATCATGCCCATAAAGAAGTTCAGTTGTTAGAAACCCATCCTCTGGTCGATGTGGTTTACCTAGGCGATAATACCCAGATTGACTTTGTTTTCCCACCAAAATATTTTCTTCCATATGTGGGAACGTTAGAATTTCAAATGTGTCAGTTATTAAGTTTTAAGACTAAACCTAATTACTTTAGGGAATCGACACATTTGCTTAAGAATGACCACCTTCATAGTAGTCAACTGTGTGGGTCAAATATGATTGACTTTGAGGATCCACAATTATTCAGGTTATTATTATGTGCTTCTAAGTTCTTAGTTGAGTTTTTCCAGACTTTACAACCTGATCATGTTGATCCTGCCTATGAGGAAATCCAACCCATGAAAATATTTTATCTAGACCCTTTTATAGACCCTGAACCTGAACCACAGCTAGAAGTAGTTGTATTAAACAGAAAACTAGATAAGGGTGTGCTCGGTTTGTTCATTTTCTTGGCATATTGTAGTTTTCTCTTTGTGATAGCATTATTTGATTCAGATGACCCATAGTTGTTCCGACTATTGTTGTATGAGTTCATGAGGTGACTAATTCTTCCTTAGTCTGGCTGAAGACTTTAAACTTAGCACTTCTTGGGAGGTAACCCATGCTCATGAAACACGGTAATATCTTTCCTTAACTCTTTTCCTTCGATTGGTAACAATTTCTCCTTGTTCATGCTTTTAATCATTCATCTTTAGAAACATTGAGGACACTGTTTGATTTAAGTTTGGGGGTAAGGGAGAAACTTTTTAGTTAAATAATAAAGCTATAGAATTTAGAAGCTCGTGAACACTTCAGGATGACACTAACCAATCTAGGTAGATAGAAACTTAGCTTTTTTTCTATAGGAATTGGTGTGCCCAGTGAAATGGTCTATTCATAAAAGGACAAAGTTCAGGTGTTAGAAAGAACACGATAGTTGTCACCACATCTCGGAGTCTATCTCGACCATATCACCTTCTGTTTTTATTTTTGCAATTTTTGTGTTTCTCTAGTTATTTGGTGGGGCACCAGTATCGAATTGTTATCACCGCCAGGATGGAGTAGAGTGTTTGAGATTATTTAAACTATATTAAAAAAAATGATGAAAAAAAAAGAAAAAAGAAAAAAATTGAAAAAAATATCAAGTATTGACACTTTGACAGCAATATGTGTGTGTTCTCCCTGTCTCCGTCGCCTAAGCAAGCGTGGAACGCAGGATTCATGAGAACTATCATGTAAGATGCTGATAAGAACCATGCGCTTGGATACATTTGATCAAATCATGTTGTCAGTACATTTATAGTTGTTTTATTTTCAATAAATTGATCGATGGGACCCTTGTATATACAAGTTGAATCGAAATTAGTATTACGATTAAGACCATGTATCTCAATCTATTAGGATTCATCCTGGCACTGACCTTCAGACAGATATGGGAAACACCGTTCACCTTAGTCAACACGTGCAACCTTCATATTTTCCATGTTCATCTTCTAAATCTTTTCATGTGATTGAACTGTGATAGATTCTGAGTCTTGTGGTTGAACGATTATCTGAGTAGAGCTCTGTTGTCTTATATATGAATTTTAGTATGCTTGAGTAAACACTCGTGTACAACAATTGGACTCATATAGGGTAATGATTCCCATAGCCGAAGAATTGAGTAAGCCAACTAAATAGCTTGTTTAGTGTCTATCCTTAATCGTTCACGAGTAGCTAAAATTTGGAGTAAAGGTTTTGTGGGTATACCTCTTGTAAACCCTCACGAGACAAAACTCGTCCACTAGGGACACCTAGGGGTTTAAAGGCTTATTACATATGCTAAATGTAGTCGCGATTCCTGCGAAAGTGAGTTAGGATTTTATTTTCTAGATTAGATTTGCTCGAGGACTAGCAAATAGTAAGTTTGGGGGTATTTGATAGACACATTTTTGTGTCTAAATTGCACTCGATTATCTATTTTAATAATGTTCGTTTTTGTACTTATTATGGCTTTTTATGTCTTTGTAGGTATTTTTGAAAAATAAACATTTGTGTAAAAATCGGCTCGAAAAGTTGTTAAAGGCACCCAGGAAGAAGTGATCAAGGAACCCACACTTTGGATTGGGGGCAGCTCCCTTTTGAATTTGAAAAACTGATTTTGGCGGGAAATTGGAGTCTTACGTGAAGGAAACTCTTCTTGATTCTGTGTACGTGTTTTTAGTGAGTTGGGATGAATCTAAACCACCCAAGTGAAGTTAATCAACCAGAATATCACCAACACACGTCAAGTTAGCGTTTCAGCCGGAAAAATCTCCACACAGGGATGAATCAAGTCGAAAACAGAGTTGTATTCTGTTTGGGATTTGCACGTTAGTTTGAGAGGGATTTGGACTTGTTCTTTGGGTTCTTATCGTTTCACAAGACCTATTAGGGTTTACTAACCCTATATATAGCTAAGAGAGTCGAAGAAAAGTGAGGGAGAAAGCACAGAGAATCGCCGAAAAGTTGACAGAAAAACCAAGTTTTCTGTTGCTGCCGAAGAGGAAGAACAACCGAAGAACATAAGGCACCAATGAACTGTCGTTCATTCTGTCCCTGTTCAGTCGCTGCTTCAGCTGCTTCAACAGTTGCTCTTCTACTACATTTTACGTCCGATCTTTTCTCCTGTTCCATTTTCTCTCTGCTGTAACACTCTGAACCCTTCACTGTAACGCTTATAAGCGTATCAAAACGTTCATGTTACTTCTTTTTTATCATTGTAAGCACTTTTTGAGCAATGAAACTATATTTTGAGTGCGTTTCCATTACAATGAGCTAATCACCATCACTGGGGTGACGGAGGAAGCCTTTCTTCCAATAATTAAGTGGTATGTCTGTTTTATCTATATTTTCTTTACAATTCTTTTATTATTAATTGCTTGATTAAAATTGAAAAAAAATGGTTTTTCTTAAATAGTTGTGTTCTCTTTTGATGAGTCATGCTGGGTTGACTGCTTTTGATGTCTCATGCTTAGGATTTACAATTATTCTTTTAAACACCTATCTTTGGCATATTTAGATTAAATTGAGCATAAAATTGTTAGGCATATCACAGAAGTATTGGTGAATGATGGAATCTTAAACCCTAGTTTTCTTCCATCTATTTTTAAAATCAAATATGTTTAATCTTATTTATTTTTAGTAATTAAAAATTAGGTCTAGAAATTAAATCTTCACAAGTCCGAGAATCGAATCTATTTTACCACTATATTAAAATCACATCATTATGTAGCTTGTACCCCCCAATACAGATACGACCGTTCCACAGATTGAGAAATCACTAGAAAAATGATATGCTCCTCTTGTAGATTGATACTCGACACCTCCCAGTCAAACGATGGAATAGTAGACGAAGAAGATGAGCCTCTCTGGCCACTGGGATAAACAAAGGAAGCAGGCGTTGCTGGTGGAGGTTAGGATGGAAGAAACGTGGAATCAAGTGGCAATCTACCTAGAGATGGCACCTCCATAACTCACCTATGTTGCGACTCCATGGCAATGTTAGGCTTGTTAATCTTGCTAAACCAACTGATATAATCACCATCGTCAACAGGGGCCACGACCAAGTCATCAACATGTTCCCATTCTTGCAAAATTTTACAACAACAAACGTTAATCCGCATAGGAAATCTCCCCGCTTGGAAGTGGGTTGATTGCTTTTATTGTTCACCGTTGAAGCTGTATAAGGAGTTTTTCCCCGAGTTAAGCAGTGTAAACACCAATCGACGTAGACTCAACTCTAGCATCCTTTGAGCAGCTTCAGTGTGGTACTGTGGACGATCTTCATACGACATAAGAATAAAGTTTTGCCTTGTTCTATACACTTGTTGAATACTGTTAACTAGCTCAGAGCGTTAAACGTCATCGGGGTGAAGTGGGATCCAGTTGTCAGACTGATACTTCTCTATAATTGGAAAAACAACGACTGGTTTTCGAAGAGCAGGTTCACAGACACAGAAGTAAGTATACCACCAATACTATGAAAACATTGGAAAATTTAATTAGCTAGTAAATGTAACATTTATAATTTTATAAAAAAATTATAAATTAATTAGCTATTTACCTTCAAGATTCCCCAAAAACAATTCAACCCATGCAATTCCCGAGGCCTATGTAGATTGAAGATAACAGTGCAGACCCCCAGTCATACCCTGGAGCTAACTCTAAATTCTCAAGTGCTTCGAGAAAACCAACAGGTGTCATTGAGATAGCATTTTGGAAAAGACATTGTCCTAGCATGTATAACACAAACACTCTTTCAAGCTTAAAAAAGTGCTCAACTTTCTCTTCTTCACGATCCTCGTCCACTTTCTCTCTATATCGTTTTAAAAAATCTTTCAACCCAGAGACTTTGATTCCACCATCTTTAAGAACTCTGTGCTCATCATTTCCTTCCTCATCAGAAGAATACAATACAAGACGTTATTTCCATTTATTTTGTGCTTTCCACTTTTGTTGGTCATATTGAACCACATTTCCCTCGCATAGTAATCCCGTCAACATATAAATATCTATCATTGTAACTCCTACAAACAAAATTTGAAATTAATTTACGGCTATAAATCCTAAAGTTTGCATAAGCCTAAAGTTTGCATATATAAAACCAAAAGTAAAAATGCAAAAAATTAATTAGAGAACAAAAAAAATTACCACATTCGAAATCCTTAAAATAGAACGTATTTGTAGTCTTCCACCAACGTTATAATAATACTTGAACAACAACTGCCCTATGGTGCTTAGGGGATAACAAATATAAATGATACCACAGATATCTGCGAACTCTTTCTTTAACTGCACCAGAGAACCACTCATACACGATACTAAATTCAGTTAATCCACCTCTTAGCTTGGTATACCGAGTTCTCTCTCTTGATGGCCTGATATATGACCATCCAATGCACCAGTGCCCGCAATTTGTCTAACATGTTGGAACCCCTCATCTCTATCTTGATCACAGTTCACTCCACTCCTTGGGCCTTCCCTTGGTTGTCCTTTTCTGTTTATTTTATTTCTTAAGAAATTCATTGTGGCACAAGATTTTTTTGCAGTAAAAACTTTTGATAGAGTTGGTTGTGAAAATGTGAATGAGAGACTACCTACTTATAAGCAGTAGGAAGTCAGTCGTGGGAGATAAGAACTATGTCGAGCGACATAGCTTTCATCGCTTACATCTTTTCCCATAGTGACGCATCCTGTTTGTCAAGCCACCTGGGTGGACAAACTCACCTATTTGATATGGGTGCATAGGACTTAGAAAGGTATGTTGTTTATTTTTTTTTAATGTAAGAAAGAAAAACGCCAAAAAATAAAATAAAACAAAAATAGAAAGAGAGCTATCTCTTATCTCTCAGAATGGGTTGGAAATAAATTGTACCCTCTTTACAAAATCAGTACATATCTCCCCACCATTAGCAGCGGTGTTTCCTTTTCCCTGCGTAGATGATTCTTTTTCCCGGTCTTGGAGGAAGTATCGAAAGCTTATATTTTTATATAAGAAGGAAGCCCTAGTATTTTAATTTTCTTTTCTGTCATAATTATCTACTGCTTCCATGAATCTATTGATTTTACACAAGAGTCTCTGTCACAGGAGTGTCCCCATTCACGGGTGCCAGGGGAGCCTCCTTCATGCCCGGTCAGGAAATTTCAAACGCTACTACTCGCAAGAACAGCAAATACCTTACCCAATGTGAAGATCATGGATATGGGTTCAGTGTGCTAGCGTTCACCACTTTAGGGTAATTAGGAGAGGACCTTATAGCTTTTGTGTCAAGGTTGCAGAATCGCATCGCAAGCCTTGACTACCATTACAAAATAGGCAACTTCCTTTTTTTAGACTAGGCATTTCCATTCAAAAGGGTGTTAGAGCTCAGCTTGTGGCTAGGCTTCCCACCACTAATGTGTAATCGGTTTTTCCTATCTAATAAATTCTCGTTTTTATAAAAATAAATAAATAAATAATAATAATAATAATAACAAATCCCTTTCCATCAATGGAGATGGGTTTAGGAGAGAGAAGCTCTGGTGGGTTTAATGGAGTCTTCAAGGTGCTACACGAGTTACTCAGCTGGGTTTATGAGAAATACCCAAGCTTCAGGTATGGTTCGTGGCACTCCATGCTTCGTTTCATCTCCTAATTTCATCCATTGTACATAACAGTAGAACAGTAGCTTCATTTCCCTTTTTTAGGTCTCTTTTGATTTGTTTTCAACCTTGTAAATCCAGCATACTCTTTCACATTCTTGGCTTGTGCTTTCCCTTTTCGTTGTTTGTGTTCCATCTGGAGACACATTCACCGGCTATTCTTGTTCTTTTTCATTTTCTGGTGTGTCTGTGGCCATTCTTGGGTTTCTTGGTCCGTACACAATTCTCCTGTTTTGATAGTTTGGTGTTTTGGGTCTCCTTCAGAGACACACGCACTTCACTTCTCTTTTCTTTTCAATTCCTTTCCACGCACTTCACTTCTCTTTTCTCTTCAATTCCTTTCCACATTGCGCTTTGATTCAGGCCTTTCTTGGGGTTTCCAGATTTTACTTCATTATAGGCTCCGTTCATCTGGTTCCTGTTGTGGAAATCTGGTGCTTGTTTCTTCTTTAGTGACACAATCATATATCTTGTCAATCCCATCCCACTTGCGTTAGGATTGCTGAGTGAATTCCAGTTTGTTCTCTGGAACAAGTTGTACCTGTTTTTCTATGGCTGTGGCCTGAACCTCCAGCACTTTTGCTTAGCATCATCTTTCTTGGGTTTTTCTACCTGAGACACACCCACTGGACAACTCATTTCCAGTTTTAATATCGTTCAGCTTCAGAAACCCATTTCGTCCTCTTTCATTTGCTCACAAGCGTAAGAGAATACCCCTGTGGTACCCTCATTTTTGCATATTTCGGTTGTATGTTGTTCATTTGCTGCTGGGTCATGTTGGGTGGTTTTTGTTTTCATTAAGAAGCAAATTTCAGTCTCTTTCATTTGCTTACAGGCGTAAGAGAATACCCCTGTGGTACCCTCACTTTTTCTTTCCACATTTCGGCTGTCTGTTATTCATTTGCTGCTGGGTCCTGTTGGATGGTTTTTGGTTTCATTTAGAAGCAAATTTCGGTCTCTTTCATTTGCTCACAGGCGTAAGAGATTACCCCTGTTGTACCCCCTCTTTTTAGCACATTTCGGCTGTCTGTGCTCATTTGCTGTTGGGTCCTGTTGGGTGTGTTTTTTTTTTTGGTTTCATTTGCTTGCTGCCGGTCTGTCCACTTGATTTAAGGTCCTGTGGATGTGTCCAATATTCCCAGAACAAGGTCTGGTTCAGATTCTCAGGTTCTGGATGAGAAAGGGGAGGGGGTCTTGAATGATGCTTTGTTTCAATGTCCTTATAAACACATGGATGGCTGCAACAATGGGGTGGGGGGAAGAGGGCTTAGTCGTTCTGGTTTCTACAAACATTTGCAAGATAAACACCTCTACACCATGGATGCAGTGGATGATTGCAAGGAGAGGATTGCCAAGGATTTGGCGGTGTTCTGCGCCTGGGAAGCTGTTTTGTCGCAAATGCAAATGGGGCTCTGCTCGGAATGCATGCATATGTATTCCTGGAGACGGCCCTGTAGGCAACACAAAGAGGGTATTATAACCATCCCTTACAATGGGACATCGGCATCCTGTATGGTATACGACATCAACAAACCTTTGCCTTCCAATTCTATGTCCCTGGATGATATGGTGCCTGTTGCGTCAGGAACTGTGGATGTGGACCTGTTACACCTTGTTTACCAACAGAAACTCCCTACTGTTGCTAGTATTCCATCACAGTGCAGGCTTCAGTTCTCTAGGGTACTCAAAGCCTCATTGGACAGAATTATTGCCAACCTTCGGACTTGTCTGTTTGGTTACAATTGCTGCTCTTGCCAGTATGCACTTTAGGTCTGTACACACCCAAGGGAACTGCAGAAGAGAGGTCAGGGACCAGGAAGAAACTGCAGATGGCTAGTATCAACCAGGCGTTACTTCTATGGAGTGATGGTAGTGAATGCTATGGCTTGGTACAGTCCATTTTGGAGCAATCCAGACAACAACAAAGTGGGCCTAACATCATACAAAAGCAGAGTAGTTCCAATATTGCAGCGTGCAGGAGGAAATTGGGCCTAGGCCAGTACACGACTGCTATCAAGGTACTTTCCTCCAGTGGTATAGCCCGTGTACTCAAGATACTTTTGTTGAGCTCAGCCATAAACACCCTGCAACGGCACTTCCCTATATTCCTGTAGACCCAATTATGGTTGATCCTCTTGGTGCAGATAAATCGGCTATTCTAAGTGCCATCAAGGGGTTTCCTAAAGGCACCTCTTGCGGGAGAGATGGCCTTAGATCCCAACATCTTATGGATGCTCTTAATGGCCCTGCTGGTCGTGTCGTAATCAACCAAAATAATCAAGTTCTTATTCTCTAAA
>JAJJMC010020972.1:9261689-9278169 GCA_023531435.1 Papaver californicum | reverse complement strand
ATTACATCCCTAACCAATATAGAAGGGTTTAGCTCATCATGGGTTTCTCAAAACCCGTGGAAAACAATCAAGAGATAAATTAAATCAAACCCGAAAGAATTGCGATGAACGATTGAGCAGAATCGCCTGTATGAAAAGTGGCCAACGCCCCTTTTCCCTTGCTGTCTTCTTCCTCTTGTTGCTGCTGTGTTTCACCGTGGATATGAGATGTATACCTATGTGTTTTCGTGATCTGTAATACAGCAGCAAACTCTCCCTTTTATACGTGAGTACCCAGCCAACCTTTGCTTCAGTCTTTTTAGCCTATTTTCTAGCTCTTTTACGTGAGTGGCTAAGTCCAAAATATTGTTGTTGCCCCACCTTTCCTTCCTTGCCTCAAACTCTCCTTTTCCTACAAGATCTTCTATATTCTCTGCCCCAAATTCACCAAAAGAATCCATGAGAAAACCGATTTTTCTTCTTATACTAGAATTGGCCACTTTTAGGAAACCGACTAGGAATAGGAAATGTGCTAAGTTTCCTAATTCCAGCCCCACAAGTTATGGCAACTCCAAAGCTTTCCCAATCCCATAGAACCTCCACAAGATAGCCATGAGTCCACCAAGGCTAGCCACCTTCCACTCGGACCACTCTAGCTCTTCAAATCATGACTTAGCACATTACCGATCCATGCTTCAGCCGCACTTGCGCCTGCCGCTGGCTGCATAGGCCAAATAAGCCACTTTGGGGCTTTGCCCATATCTTCCTCAATTTTGATCAGAATGACTTCATTCTTTCACCATTGGCTTTGTAATTCAATTACCTACACTGTGGTATATGAAAGGCCTATTTTAAGCATAGTTTCACTGGCTCCTCGGTGATTCTAGCTCTTAAGCTCCATTCTGCGGGTTTCTGAACTGTAACCTGAAAAGGCGACTAAACTTCGAAAGTAATCAAAATACCTAATAATTCACTCAAATATAGCACATAAGGGTCAGGAAAAACTACTTTAAATGTATGATTTAAGCACCTATCACCTGCTGCCGCAGTAGCGGACGACCTCTTGTGTTCTATGACAGGAGTAGTTAACCTGTGGCTAGCAGGTAGATGTCCAGCATGCTTGGCGCGTACATTGTGAGTGCCCCTTTTACACCCTTGATCAAGACCGGAGGGGGCATAAGGCCCATTGCAGTGGGAACTATCTGGCGGAGACTTTGCTCTAAATTGGCTGCGTCAGGGGTTAGCAAGGAAATGGCTACGTACCTAGGAGACCACCAATTTGGCGTGAGAGTCCAATATGGTGGAGAAGGCATTTTGTATTCAGAAAACAAAATTTTGGAGATTCAAGGTAACTCTTCCACCAAGTGCATGCTTTTAATAGACTTCAACAATGCTTTTAATTTGGTGGACCGGACTGCAATTATCAAGGAAGTTAGGTCCAGGTTCCCTGGTATCTCCAGATGGGTTGAATTCAGTTATGCAAAGCCGGATATGCTCTACTACAATGACAAAGTTCTTTCGTCTTCTCAGGGCGTCCAACAGGGAGACCCTCTTGGCCCTCTTCTGTTTGCTCTGACATTACACCCCCTTATTTTAAAAATTGCTTCTAAGTGTACCTTGGATATGCATGCCTGGTATTTAGACGATGGGACTATTGTTGGGGACACTCTAGAGGTGGCTCAAGCTTTACACATTATCCAATCTGAGGGAAGTAACAGAGGCTTATCCCTCAATATTAATAAGACTGAGTTATTCTGGCCTAATACAGACCCCAGAAGCTTGGATAAGAGAGTTTTCCCGGTCAACATTAGTAGACCGGTAAGAGGTGTGAAGCTTCTAGGTGGCCCTGTTAGTATGGATGCTAGCTTTTGCAACGAGTTGGTCGATCGCAAAGTGGAGAAAACTCTTCAGTTAATGGAGTCCCTGAAGCTTGTGCAGGATCCACAGAGTGAATTGCTTCTCCTTAGAAATTGTGCTGGGGTGTCTCGATTATACTTCACTATGAGGACCACCAACCCCTTTGTCTTGCACCAGTCTACTGAGTTTTATGGCCAGCATTTATGCCAGTTCTTAAGACACTTGGTCACTAGTGATGGTGCTGGCTTCGGTCCTTACCAGATGCGCATAACCTCGTTTCCCATGAAGGACGGGGGTTTGGGGGTTTATACTATGAAGGATCCTAGCCACTACTGCTATTTGGCCTCCTATCTTAAGACAACCCAGGTGCAGAATACTATTCTACGGGTGGACAGAGACACCGCACGTCATCTCAGCTTCCAGCAAGCCTTGCTTAGCTTCAGTCAGGTATGTGGACTCCCCCCTTTTACTCTCAGTATCAAAGCAACTGCCCCTCGACCCATGCATTCTCTGGCAGTGTTGTACTTTGATATGGTGAAGAAGAGTATTCCCAGCAGTTTCAACCAGTCTGAACGCGATTGCATTTTGTGGCAATGCAATAGGATGAATCATGCTCAAGACTACCTCAAAGCTATCCCAAGCACTGGGTTACACCAATCTATTGGGCCTTGCCAATTCAGGGCCATACTCTGTTATAGGCTGGGTATTGCTATGTTTATGGAGGGAAGCTCATGTTCTTTTTGCGTGCCTTTGGGGATCACGCTCTACACTGCGCCAGTGAAGTGGGTCTCAAATTTAGGCATGACCTAGTTAGAGACGTGGTGGCGGATATGTGTTTTAAAGCTGGTGTCTCAGCCCGTAAGGAAGTCAAGCTGGGTTTCTTATCTGACAATGCAAGCGCCCTTAGGCCCGTGGATATACTTGTATACAATTGGGAAGAGGGTCGAGACGTTTGCTTCGACGTCACAGGGGTGTCCCCCTTTTGCAGGAGGCGAGAGGGTTGCGTTTACGCCTGGGATTGCCATCTCTAGCGCTGTCACGCGCAAATGCAATAAATATTTAGACAAATGCACCGAGCACGGATACGGCTTAGGAGTACTCGCCTTCACGACTTTGGGAGAGCTGGGAGAAGATACAATTGGTTTCATGACGAGACTGCAGAACTGCATGGCTAGCCATGACTATAACTACAAAGTAGGTGATTCTCTTTTCTTTAGATTAGGCATTTCCATTCAGTAAGGGGTAGGTGCTCAGTTTGTGGCTAGAGTATGCAGTCAATTTCGGCCGAAATGGCCGAAATTTCGGGTTTCAGGGTGAAACCGAAACAAATAAAGGGTTACCGGCGAACGATATTTCAACGGAAATTTCGCCCGATATTTTCAAAAACCAAAATTTCGGCCGAAATTTACGAAATTTTCCGAAATTCCCGAGATGGATTTCTGACCGTTGGATGAGAATTTTGTTTTAATCCAACGTTATAGATTTGTCAAACATAAATGAAAACTAATCCCTCTTCAGTCTTCAATCTTCGTTTTAGAAAGGAAACTTGCCTCTCTTCAGTTTTCACGCAGCTCCAAAAGCAAATCTGTAGGTATCTACCTTCTTTGTTTCTTTTCTGTTTGATTTGTTAAGATGTCATGGTTGATAGTATTGTTGTTCTTCTTTGGAAAGAGTCTGCTGACATTGAAAGAGTATGCACCTTCTTTTGTTTCTTTTCTGTTTGATTTGTTAAGATGTTGCTGCCACCAAATTTCATAAAATAGATGGATGATTTAGAGTCTAGGTTTGATTGAATGAAATGGGTTTATGTTGGAATTGAGTTGAATAACAGTTATAATGAATTAAAGAGCTGTGGCAGCAAGAACATCCGTGTTAACAAACTGAGTTGAATGGCACATCTGAATGTTGTTTCATTTAAGCTAACCCTGAACAGGGAAAAAATAGTGTTTGCTGCCATGGGTTGTTGTTGATGAACAAACAAGTTGTTTTTGAGTCCTGAATGATTTTAGAAGAATGGGTTTTGTTTTATATGTGAATTGAAATGCAGGGAAGGAGATAGAATGTATTAGAAATCAAGAGGGAATTCATCTCTGAAGCATCAGCAAAATGAACACAAAGTGGTTGTAAATAGGCCTGGATGACCAGTTCTTAAGTCAGTTTATTATTTTTTCTTTTCTTTTTTGTTTGTTTGTTTTTGAATGTACTGGTAATTCAATTTTCTTTTTTCTTTTATTATGTCCCAGCCTGCTGCATTCAATTTTTCTTTTCTTTTTTGTCGTGAAAAGAGTCTTATATTAACAAGAACAAATCTGTAGTCTTATTGTTGGCCTAAATACTTCCTTGTCCAGTTTGCAGGACCGATATTTCGCTGGTATGTAAATCGAAATTTTCTATACCGGCGTACCAGTGTATCGCTCTCAACCGATATGAACCGAAATTCGAAATATAACAACTTTGGACTAAACTTCCTACCAACTCTATATAAACAATGCTTTTCTTCCTTTAATGAAAGTTATTTATAATAATAATAATAATAATAATAATCCCCGAACAATGGTGAAGGTTCAAATGAACACGGCCGATGTGGCCGCAGAAGTCAAGTGTTTGAGAAAATTAATCGGAATGAGATGTTCCAATGTCTATGATCTTACTCCTAAGGTTTGTTTCAATTCCTCCTTCTTAAACCCTAATTTTAACTCATATTTAAATTGGAGGATTTTCTTTGGTGCAGACATATATGTTCAAGCTAATGCATAGCAGTGGAAATACTGAATCTGGAGAAAGTGAAAAGGTTTTGTTGTTAATGGAAAGTGGTGTTCGTTTACATACAACTGAATACATTAGGGACAAAAGTACCACACCATCTGGGTTTACTCTTAAATTAAGAAAGCATATACGTACCCGAAGGCTTGAGGATGTTCGTCAGCTTGGATATGATCGGGTATACATTTAAGTATGTTTTCCTTTTAATTACAATAATATTTTAGGTGCTAGTTGTGGTTGATCACTTTATTTGTCTTTTGTGTTTTAGATTGTTCTCTTTCAATTTGGGCTGGGTGCTAATGCACATTATGTTATATTGGAGCTTTACGCGCAAGGAAATATAACCTTACGGATTCTGAATTTGTAGTTATGACGCTTCTTCGATCACACAGGTTTGGAAATTGACATTCAATCTGATATTGTCTTGAATTTTCTTATTATGAGATGCCAAAGGAGGAAATGCTTATGAAACAATAATATCCATACAATTAACTCTTAGAATACCATGGATTTCAGAAGTTATAAATTATAACTGTTGCTGGTTTTACAAAATTGTTCTCACTTGTCCAACTGACAAAGTAATTTGTGCAACTGCTCCAACTAATGATATGTAGTGGCACCGTAGTCCCGTGAAAGAGATTAAGATCCAAAATTCTCGAGGCTGATAACTTTTCACTGACTGCAGGGATGATGATAAAGGTTTGGCTATCATGTCTCGCCATCCTTATCCAGTCGAGGCTTGTCGTCTTTTTACAAGAACTACTGCCACGAAGCTGCAAGATGTACTTACATCTTTTAATCAAGCTGATAACAAGGACGGCTGTAATGATGCATCTGATACATCTACAGAAAAGCATGTTAGTCGTAAAAATATAAAGCCATCGGATGCCAACAAGGATGCTAATGATGGCGGTCGCCCTAAACAAGCTTCATTGAAAGTAGTCCTTGGGGAGGTATTGGGTTATGGTCCTGCGCTTTCCGAGCATATCATATTAGATGTTGGGCTGATCCCGAACACGAAAGTTGGGAATGACTGCGGTGTAGATGATAATACTATTTGGCTTTTGATTGAAGCTGTTGCGAAGTTTGAGGACTGGCTTGAGGACATCATATCGGGTGAGAAAGTTCCCGAAGGATATATATTAATGCAAAAGGGGAAGAAAGAGATCTTACCGTCCGAAGAAGGAACGTCTAGCAAGGTTATGAGATGGTTCTGCTTACATAATTTGTGTAATTGTAGCCTGAAGATAAGTTTCAAATAAATTACCCCTACTCCGTATTGTGTAGCCCTCTCATTCTTTCTTTTTTTATGTTGGTGCTACTGCAGGTCTATGATGAATTTTGTCCTATTTTATTGAACCAGCTCAAGTCAAGGGAATCTATGAAATTTGAAACATTTGATGCTGCATTGGATGAGTTCTATAGTAAAATTGAAAGTCAAAGGTCAGAACAACAACAAAAGACTAAAGAGGGGTCTGCCGTACAGAAGCTTAACAAAATACGCCTGGATCAGGTATCATTTTGTCTTTTCTTTTAATTCAATGAGTTTTTAAATCTATTTTCGCTGTCGGTCTTTTAAGTGTTGTATGGAACATGGTCTGCTCTCTGTCTGGCCTGTAAGTTGCATCATACCGCTTGTGTATGTTTTTGGCTCAATCTGAGTGAATTAGCGTCGGTGTCATTTTCTAGTGTCTTGGTTTAGATACTTTAACCTCTTAATTAAAAACATATTCTCTGCCCTGCAGCATGAATTTGTGCAACAAATTGTTCAAGTAGCTTTGTCTGTGTGCTTGTTCACATGTTACTTGTTTTTTTCTCTATCAAAGGAAAATCGTGTTCATGCATTAAAGAAGGAAGTTGACCGGTGCATAACAATGGCAGAACTGATCGAATACAACCTAGAAGATGTGGATTCAGCTATTTTAGCCGTTCGTGTAGCTCTTGCAAATGGAATGAACTGGGATGATCTTGCTCGTATGGTGAAAGAAGAGAAAAAAATCTGGGAATCCTGTAGCTGGGCTCATTGACAAGCTTCATCTTGAAAGAAATAGCATGACATTGCTGCTGAGTAACAACCTTGATGAATGGATGATGAAGAAAAAACAAGTCCTGTTGATAAGGTAATGTATTTGCTTTCTGAATGCTAATATATCAGTGACCACGAGTTTAACACGCATCGACTTTCACTTAAAAATGCAAATTGAATATATGGAGGTTTCTAGCAGCTTTGGGCCTACAAAAATGCCAGGAACATACTTTTAATATTGTTTTCTTTCTTCTACAATATATGCACATATTGACAGACATTTCATATTAATGTTGTGAAGATTTAACGAATCAAGTATTTGCAGTTCTATACTGCTGACCATTGTTAATCATTCTTTTCCTTCCAGATAGAAGTTGATTTGGCACTCTCAGCACATGCCAATGCACGGCGATGGTATGAACAGAAAAAAAAGCAGGAGAGTAAACAGGAGAAGACCGTTACAGCCCATGAGAAAGCGTTCAAAGCAGCTGAGAGGAAGACCCGTCTCCAACTTTCGCAGGTATCTTAGTCATATATTGATGGTGCTAAACATGATACTTTGTTTGTTCTTCCATAAATAATGGTTTAAAGTTAATATGATCATTCAATGACCAAGACAGCTCGAAATTGATAATGACACTCATACAAGACAATAAAAAAAGGAACTGTCAGTATGCCATTAAAAACTTTTCTAAAACTATTTGTTTGGTTATGGTTGTGTCTGTTATACAGTTAGATGTATACTGGTAGGACAAGTGACCTGCCTGTAGTTGCGTTGCTTTTTTGAGCAGTAGTATGGTAATACTATTTTTTGAGCGGTCATAGTTACTACATACTTCTTTTTCACATAGACAGGGATTAGATACTGGACCGATACAGATTGTACACGTCCTTGCATGGTCATGGGTCTTGTTATTTTTCTGGTTATTGGTTGGGGATATTTTATTATATTAGAGGTACATTAGTTACTTATAGGATCATCAAGTCATTTGGTTTCTGGCTCATTCTCTTCATACTGTTATTCTGCAGGAAAAGACTGTTGCTGCAATTTCACATATGCGCAAAGTTCACTGGTTTGAGAAGTTCAATTGGTTCATCAGTAGTGAAAATTATTTGGTTATTAGTGGTCGTGATGCTCAACAAAATGAGATTATTGTGAAGCGGTACATGTCAAAAGGAGACCTGTAAGTAGTTATTTACACATGTACTTGTTTTCATATAACCATAATCAGGCATCTCAGATTACTTACAAACTGAAAATGTCCGAGTATGATCATATGAAAACAAGCACATGTATGGACAAACCAAGTCCTTTTTCTCTTTTATTTTGGTCTCAATATTTTTTCACATGCTGAGTCTAATATTGCATTTGTATAAATTTCTTTTTGATAATGAAACAGGTATGTTCACGCAGAATTACATGGAGCATCCAATACCGTGATAAAAAATCACAAACCAGAAAATCCAGTACCCCCTCTTCAACTAAATCAAGCAGGTTGTTTCACTGTAATTCGTAGCGTAGAGAAATCCACTTCAGCATTCAGTTACATTGTAAATCCTACTTCTTTCTGTGAATATTTTCTAATCATTAAGTTATTGTATTTCAGAATAGACGATTACATGATTATGGTCCTAATAGTTTATTTCTGTCTGTAGGTCTGCCATAGTGCCGCCTGGGATTCAAAGATTGTAGCAAGTGCTTGGTGGGTTTATCCTCACCAAGTCAGTAAAACCGCACCAACTGGAGAATATCTTACAGTTGGCAGTTTTATGATTCGTGGAAAGAAGAATTTTCTTCCTCCAAACCCTCTTGTAATGGGTTTCGGAATCTTGTTTCGGTTGGATGAGAGCTCCTTGGGGTCACAGGGGCGCCCCTCTAACTAGACTTCTTACGCAGACGGAGATGCTTAGACTAGTGAATAATAAGGAAAGGCAGGGGTCCTGCTTGCATTTAAATGAAAGAAGGGTGAGAGGCGAGGAGGAAGAATTGCTTGAGACTGAAGAATTGGAATCTTTCAAAGAAATTCCTGATTCTGAGATGGAGAACGAAGTCGTAGGTGTTAACAACCTTCCAAATGCAGCAGATGATGCTAAACCGAAACTTGGGGGCCTATCAGTAGTTGGTTCAGCTAGTGAAAGCGACAGTTTCTCCACTTCCAACAAGCATGAAGGTTTGATTGAAGACAAAAGCTTGCCGTCTATCTCACCTCAACTTGAGGATCTGATTGATAGGGGGCTCTCGGGATTGGAAATGCTGATGTAGCTGGTAAAACTCATGTGCCTTCTCAAGTAAACTTGGTGAAGGATCATATAACGAATGAGCACATAACTGAAGTCAAGGAAAAGGCTCATATTTCTAAAGCTGAAAGAAGAAAGCTCAAGAAAGGGGAGACAAATAATAGTGCTGATGTAACTATTGAGCACAAAAGGGAAGACCCAAAAGACAATAGTCTTTCAGGCACTCAGTCAGATAAGAATGTCCAAAATTCAAGGACTTCTGTTGGAAAAATCAGTCATGGTCAGAAGGGCAAACTCAAAAAGATCAAGGAGAAGTATGCTGAACAGGATGAGGAAGAACGTAAGATCGCATGGCTTTACTAGCGGTGAGTTATAGTTTTTTGATGTTAATATTTGTATCATTTTTACATAATTATCAATATGGTGGAGAGCGTGCACTTTTGCTTGAATGTGGTTGGTGGGAACTTCATCCATCCTACCGTCATTGGCTATTCTAAGTTGTCATCTATTATGTGGTTGGATCTTGTTCACCCACAAAACATGGAAGTTATAAAAAAATCAAACTCATTGTTGTCACCCTTCAATCTTTTTACGACCTAGTAAGGTATTAAGGTTACAATGTCCAATCTGTTGTTCTTTAAACTGACAGTGTTTAAAAACTTTCAGTCCTCTGGAAAAGTAGTCAAGCAGGAGAAAGATACCCAGGAAGGAAGGACTGTCTCTGTAGATCAGAAGAAATTAGCTGCTGGTATGTTTCCCTAAGTTTTCCTAGTTGAAGGACTGATCATACTTGCTTATTTGATCTATTGTTATCATAATAACTAATCATTCAGGTCAGATGTTCATCAAGTTGATTCTGGTAGTTACTGAAAGTCCCTTTCTTTCTGATCAAAAGGATTTTACTGCTATAGTGGATGCGTTATGTTTTCCAGAGTATTCTGTAGCATGTTATGCTTTGCTTGTGAACTGCAAGATCCTTTTATTTGAAGCAATAACCTGACTCTCTTTTCTTTTTTCTTGTCAAGTCTAAAGTGATCGTATTAACTAGATCACAAATATTTATTTTGTACAGTGTCAGGCCCAGATGATGCTTCAAAAATATGCTATAAATGCAAAAGACCAGGTCATCTATCTCGTGATTGTCAGGAACATCCTGAGGAAACTAATCATATCAAAGAAGTTTTGCACAAGCACTCAAACGGTGGTCTTAGAGACAATTCAGATGCAGTTGAAAACATTGGCAGTGAGTTAGACAAGGTTGCGATGGAAGAGGATGACATAAATGAGATTAAGAGAAGGAGAAATTAAACGATGTGGATTACTTGACTGGAAATCCATTGCCAAACGACATTCTGTTGTACGGTGTCCCTGTTTGTGGTCCTTATAATGCATTACAATCTAATAAGTATCGGGTGAAGATAATTCCAGGGACTGCAAAGAAAGGAAAAGGTATGCAAATCTGTTAGTTCTGTTGTGTCAATGTCAAATAAACATGTACTTTTCATAGGTGATCATACTTGAAAGTATATAGTTAATATTTCTTTTGAGTAAGGTTATTCGTAGCTAGACATAAATTTGTCACCGCATTCATGTTATATAAGATGGTAAATCTGTGGAGACCATATTCACGAATTTTAATGCTTGTATGGTTTTACTTTTCTCCTTTCAGCCGCTAAAGCAGCAATGAATTTGTTCGGGCACATGACTGAAGCAACAACCAGGGAAAAGGAACTCATGAAAGCGTGTACTGATCCAGAGATACATGCTGCACTTCTTAGTAACGTGAAGGTTGCATCTGCAGGACTTACCCTATTGAAGCAGCAGCAAAAGAAAGGAAAGAAAGCCAGCAAGAAAGGAGGCTAGGGAAGTTTCTATCTCCTTTATTGGCTCATCCATAATTGCCTAATTCAAGCTCTTTATGATCTTAACATGTCCTTCAAGGAGTTTCCCTTTCCCCTGTATTTCTGGATGATGGGTTCAGAAGGAGCGATTATTAAAACTAGAAAAGTGAAAAAAGGTTGATTCCTTAGTTTTGCTGTAAATGGATTTCAAAATTGTAATGTAGTATGATCCTATAGAATATCATCTTTGAATGACATTGTATAGAACTGAATTTCGATATTTACAAGTGTGCACGAAGGGACAGTGTGCACCTCTGCAGTTGTTTAAATGTTGTTTGAATTGGATGAATTTTCATCTAGGGTTTTGAGCTCCGGAAAAACGGTGGAGAAATCCTACATTTCTCGGCAAGTTCTAAATTCATGCCTTCTGATGGGGTTTCATGATCGTATTCTTAAGGTTGATCAACTCAACCCTGCTGAACAGGTCATATCCACAGCCGAGCCAATCTGTCCCCGAGGATATCCAAGTACAACTCACGATGAGATTCGTGTTCAGCCCTAGCAAACACCTTGCTCCTCACTCATCGATGGAGCAAACCCGAAAAACTGTTTGCTTGTCCGTCTAACAATTCCCTCTCACCCGCTTAGGGCAGAGAAGCTACGGAAGAAACTACAGACCTTGTGGCCTGGATGCAACCTTGGCGTGTTTTTCCTTTCGGCAAGGGATTTTATCGTTTTAGATTCTCTTCTCTGAAGAATTTAGGAAGGTTTGGTCAGGTGGTAATTGGATGATCATTCCAGGGATTCTCCAATTAAGCCAATGGGTGTAAGGTTTTAACCAGACACCCAACACTAGCATGCACAAATCTAATTGCTGGACTTAGTTCCGAGTACTGGAGAGTTAAAACGCCATTCACATTGCTGGAGCAATCAGTCTGTCCGTTCGAGTAGATGATGCCACTATCCAAAAGAGCTGGTCATTATGCTACAGTCTTGGTAGAGATGGATCTCTTTAAGCCTCTACCAGATAAAATTTTGATTGAACGTGAGGGCCATGCTTTCTTGGTCAATCACACTTAAGGGAAGCCTCCTGCATATTGTATCACTGCAAAGTGATTGGTCATGACTATGGATAAGCAAGCGGGGAAACTGTTGACAATGGACGATTGCGGGTTCGACAAACTTTAAATCTCACACAGAAATCAGTATACGGGATCGTCCAGAAAGATGAGAATAATGATCAACAGAAAGCGGTTGTTGGAGATTGTTCCACCGGAGGAAACTGTGGAGGAAAAATAACCAAGGATGTAGATGGGGTAGAGGAATCTTCCCGAACCTACTACAATAAAGGCCTTCATGTCAGTTCATTTGAATCTACTGGTCAGATGCTGATATGGGTAGAGGTTCCGTTTGAAAACAACAGATGCGGATTTACAACTAGTCAGGTAGATCTTTTGCATGGTATTAATGGTCTCTCCGTTCCTAACAAGAGTTTGCATGACAAGCTGCATGTTGGCTCCAACAGTAATACTGTTGGCCCCGACAACAGCGTATCCAGTGGTGTGGCGCCAGACACTCAACATTTCACATTCCACAACCTCCTCCTGGAAGGGGTGCCAAGCAGGAAAGAAGCATGTAGTTCTTTCCTTCTGTGAGATGTCCAAAAGATTTTCTGTGAACCCAGGTAATTTAACTAGTCTGTTGTAGCTATTTACAGAGATCCTTGATTCGTATCCTTAGCAGCCCTTGTACTGCACTGACCTAGTAATTCAATTTAATTCAAGGAGGTGCATGGTCGCAAACATATTACTGAACTCTCTGCTCCAAAAATACTGTGATCAATTTGTTACATCTCTTCTTTGACTTATCAGCTCCCCATGCTATATAGTTTCTTGAATCATGTTCCAGTACTCGATTAGAAGTACAAGATTTATGCAAGGCGTTTGTTTTATACATACAGATGCAGATGGGTAACAAAGTTGCTAATCAAATTAGTGTTACTTTCTCTGGTGAGTCTCGTGTTTCTGACTCAAGTGCTGTTAAATCGTTCGCAGAATAAGAAGACAGATTGATCAAGGGTTTTAAACACTATACAAATTGTTGCAACAACACTTGCCTTGAGGTGGGCCTTCTTTCTTACATGTTCTGTTTCTACTCAACCTGTTGTTATACATGCCTTGGGACCATAAGTAGATAATATACGGAATAATTTTCCTAGCGGAAAGTTTCAAACCTTAGATCATATTGCAGAGAAACCCCAATGCATCAATAATTTCCCTAGCAGAAAGTTTCAAACCTTAGATCATATTGCAGAGAAACCTAATCCATCGAACTCATGTAGGGAACACGTGCAGGGGCTCGTCAAACTTAACAGCATATTTCAGATTTACAATCTACTAGATTTGCACACTAAATATATCCCTTAAGCCAAATAAGTCATACACAGATACTCCACAAGTCACCTTGCCATTTAGTATTGTTGGATTTGCTGCATGAAAGCTACCGTTGTTCAGGTGGTTTAGGAAAAATCTGGCCAGCAAAGTTGGTGAGAGGGCATGCACAAATGGGTGGGTGGGGTACTTCATTAGAAAAATACCTGGACGATGGTGCAGATAAAGTAATGAGAAGTTCTGTAGAGTGATCAGAGATGATGTTTCAGCTCCATTTCCAGCTCCGGCTCTGCACTCTAGTAATTAGAGGCACATAGAACCACACATAAAGAGATATTCATCTATTTTCTCCAGCAGTGCACAAAAATAAAATAAAGACACCAATGAAAAGATGATGCAACATTCTGGGGATGATGCTATTTGTATGCACATCCACGAAATTTACAACTCTATATTTAAGTCGAACAGTTTCAAGTGGTCATGACTACTCTAACAACAGTCAAAGCACAAAAGACGATTCTTGTAGGATTTTCAGAGAACTCAATTACATAGATTGCTGTAGTTATTGGAAGCTTTGGTAACTTTTGCATAGCATGCAGTTTGCTATTCAGATTGGTTAGAAGAATAAAGCATTCAACAATCATCGCATGCAAAGCTCTTGTGTCCTTCAGAATTGGATTCACCACAGAATTCACTGAAGCAGACTAATTTGAGGTGTCCAAAAAACTCCCAGTCACTGAATCTAGATTCCAAACGTCGTGGTCAATGTTGTCTTGTAAGGATGAATTAGAAGCCCAAAGTAGATATACAAAAAAGAAATTAAGAAAAAATCAAAATAATATAAACTTGTTTTGACATTATATATCTGAGATCGACTATTGTCTTCAAGAACGACAAATCAGAGCTTTAGTGGGAACTTTTTCTAGTAACTTGAGGAACGAATTTAAGTTTTAAATTTTTTGAAGAAGCTATGAACACTTGTTATATTAATGACAAGTGACTCCAGGTTAACTGTATGCTCGAGTAAAGCAATTAGTGTTTTATCAGCAGAACGATGAACTGCAGAGGTAACCTCAAACTGGATGAAATTATGGAATGTACGTGGTTTTCAAGAGGTCTTCTGCAAAGGAGAGAGCATGTTCATTATATGGACAAAACAAAAACTATATCAGTTAGTAAAAAATTTAAGATGAAAATATCCTACTAAAATAATTATGCAGAACAATCATATAGCCAAGTAAATGCATTCTACTAGGAAGTTGAAGATACAAGTAAGAAGGATTACCTTAAGGGTATCATCCACAAATCTAAATTCTAATAAGTTGAAGTTTCTCGAGCCTTGGAAAACAGGTGGATTCAGGAAGATTGAGAATAGTGAACATGTTTGGCGTCAACTTCTTAAGTGATTCAGGTGTAAAAAGAGCATCCTTTGTTTCTTCGCAAATCCAAGTTTAAAATTCACAACTGGTCTCTTGCTTGGAAGAACTTTTTTATCAGAATCCCAAGTTTCACAATTCACACCCTTTGATGCTTCAGTCGCTGGAACGAAAACATCCAATACAGAAGTCTGATTTTTATCTGGTATTGCTTCATTTGAAACCCTGGCAGGAATAATAACAGAAGAGGTATCCATCTCCCCTAACTGCAAAGGTGGAGCAAGATACGGATTACTATCTGCAGCATGCTTTGCTTTAGCAGCATCTTCTGGGTCTGTCGATGTGGTTGCAACTAAACCATTACATGCCAATCTCTGATGCAGGTTCAGTAAAGACCATTCTGCTTTCTTATGCTGTCTCAATTGTTCAGTTCTATGATTTTTCTCCATACTACGGCCAATTTCTCTTTCACTTGACATGGGAGAGTGAGTGTAAGTGTGACGATCAGGAAATGCAGGTAACCAATTTGGAATATGTTCTCCCTCTGGGACCTCACTCATCTGCAAAAAACTTGGTGTTGGTTTTCGATGTTTGGTTACTGGAAATTGAGGAACCGGACGAGCAAATGGAATTTCCTCTGTGCAGTTCACAAACTGAATGATTTCGGTGACTGTGCCTGAACTTGTGGAGCACCGGTTAACATCCGAAGCACCAGTAAAACCATGGGCAGATCCCAGATCTTCCAATCCTTGGATTATGTCAAAGACATTACATTGCGTTCTATCAGCTAAATTCGCATAAAAGTGTGCAGTCTTACCCAGCTCACAAAGGTAACGAATGGCGATATCAGATAGAGACTCGAGTGCCGACTGCTGAAAACTCTGAAACCCATAGGTTTCACATATTTGTGCAACTGCAATTCTCGCAATTGATAATCCAAATTCATCACTACCTCCTGATTTCTTCCTCGAATCATGTTCCTTCTCTTTTCCGGTATCCCCACTTCCACCGGTCATATTCCAAAATTTGTATCACTTCAATTATTGAAATTAGTTCCAAAAAATAACATCTTTTTCTAAATTAGGTTTTACCCCACAATCCCAACATTCGTCCAAGAATCACTCTTTCTAAAATTTAACAAATGAAACAAAAAAAATCGAAAAAACCCAGAGAAAAATAGATTATAATAGATTTGGGAATGAATTGTGAATTTGTGATCAAAGTTGCTGAAACAAAACACTTTGAACACTAAAGGAGACAACTTTGAGGGAAAAACAGAAGTCTCACCAGTGATTCTTACGGCTCCAACTGAAATCACCCCTGATGGAGACGGCGAGTGAATTTCTAGGGTTTTGAATTGACAGAAAAAGAAAAGAAAACGGCATGGGAAACGGAGAAGAAGGAGATGATATATAAGATGTGACCATTGTGGTATTTAAATGATACTTTATATGGATATTAATTTCATACACATTTCTAAATTATTTCTGTTGTATTTTATACATATTACGCTCGTTTTATATTTTATATGTCTTTTGGAGTTACATGAAATAAAAGAAGAGAATTAAAGGCTCATGGCATCCTTTGACAATTTTGGGTGTTGGCGGAATTAAAGCATAGAAGAACACAAGTCTCAATTATGTCTTAAACAGAGAATTAATAAGGGGCGACCGAGTTATGGATCATTAGAAGAATTAAGAAGGGGTGCCCCTTCTCTAACTGTTGGGTGCCTATAACCATTTTTATGTCTTAACCTAATGTCACGGGCTAAGATTTTGGATTAGACCGTGCGGCACTTGAACTCTTCAAGTAAGCCTAAAAGAACATAAGAGAATTGGAGACTTGGAGATTTTAAGTGGGAGAGAGTATTTGATTATAAGAGAGAGAATGTTACAATTGTTTAAGAGCTTGTTGGTGGATGATTTGAGCAAATGAGCTCTCCACCTTATATAGTATGCTATGAAGGATTCTAGAACATGTTCTAGAATCATCATCTTCTAGAGTATTCTA
>JAJJMC010020972.1:9143790-9255901 GCA_023531435.1 Papaver californicum | reverse complement strand
CTACTTTCATAATTGGTAGATAACTAATTTGCCGAAACTACCGATTATTAAAGTTGAAAATTTTGAAAATTTTAAAGTATATTTTTTATTTTTGGGGCTACTTTCATAATCGATAGATAGCTAATTTTCCGAAACTACCGATTATGAAAGCAGAAAAATTTGAAAATTTTAAAGTTTAAATGTTTTTATTTCTGGGGCTACTTTCATAATCGGTAGATAACTAACTTTCCGAAACTACCGATTATGGTAGTAGAAAAATTCAAAAATTTTAAAATTTGAGAAAATTTATTTATGGGGCTAATTTCGTAATCGATAGATAAATAATTTTCCGAAACTATCGATTATGAAAGTATTAAAATTCGAAAATTTTAAAGTTTGGAAAAATTTATTTCTAGGGCTACTTTCATAATTGGGTTGGTAGAGATGGGTTGTTGTTGATAATGGAGTTGGTAGTGGGTCTGTGGAGTTTGAAGTTGAATCTGTTATGGAATCTAGGGTTTTGTTGATGGTGAAGAAATTGGGTTTGAAAGAGAGACATAAAAGAAATAGAGGTGTTGTTGTTGATGGTGAGTGAAGCTCGAGTTGTGAATCTGTTAGCAGAGAAATGATGAATCTATGATGGGTTGAAATTATTAGACGAGAATGGTTTGAAGCTCTGCTGCTGCCATAAATGAAGTTGCTGAGATGGGATTTCATGTTCGAGATTAGAGAAAAAGAGTTTGAAAAGAGACATGAGTTCTAACAGAATTAGAAGATGGTGGATCTGTGATGGAGCTCGAAATAAAATTGAAGATGGGTAATGGTTGTGGTTGAGAGAGTTTGTGATGCTGATCTGAGTTGTTCATGGCATAAGGCTTGTCTTTGATTTGATCATAGATGCTAATCAGATAGGATATGATGGTGGTGCTGCTGGAGAAGACAATTTCAGAGATGGGGTTCGAATGTGCTGTGATCAATGTAGTCGATTTCGACCGATATGGCCGAGATATCGCCAGTTTTACCGATATCGGGCCTCACCCGATACGAAACATCCTATACCGCTTGAACGATATTTGCCCGAAAATATCGGTCGAAATTGACCGACACGGTTTAACCGAAATGACCTAGATGGACCGGTACGGCCGAAATTAGGGTTTTCAATTAAAAAAATAAAAATTAAAAAATCTTATCCTTGTTCTAGGATTTTCAATTGTTACTCATGTTTTTTATGATATTTTAGAAAAATGAGTAGTAGTTTTATATCTTAATAGGTCCAATATGGAAAAAACGTTCGATTAATAATTATAGGTATAAAATGTATGGACCGATATTTAGAACCGAAATCTCTCCGATACAAAGGTGTACCAATGTATCGCTCTCGACAGGTACAAACCGAAATCCGATAGTGACCACATTGGCTGTGATTGAGATGGAAGAATGGGTCTGAGTTTGATTCCAGGTTGAACTCAATTAGATTTGTTAAAAGATTATAAATGTGAGTTGATGTTGTGGTTGGTATTCAAGCAAGAATTGAAGCTGTTGAGTTGCAAGTAGAGATGCACATCGGGTCAGGTGGGTCGGGTTTGGCCCCACCCGCACCCGACCCGCCAGTTGGCGGGTGATTGAAGTATTCACCCGCACCCAACCCGTTGTAGGACGGGTCGGGTGTGGGTGGGTGCGGGTCACCCTCCCAGATTCAAGTTGGGATGATCCTAATGCAGGAAAGTGGAGTTTTCTCATGTGGTGGTGGTTGCTGGAGTTAGTATTGATGCTAAAGTTTCCATTTGTCATGAAGTAATGCCACTAAAAGAGACTTCATGTATAGATCTGTGTCAGACATCTTTGAGACCTTATAACGATCAGAAAAAAGTTCTGAAGTTTGGATCATAACTTAAATATCCCAATGTAAGATGTGATATATCCCTAGGGCATCTAAGGAAAAAACACTCCAGTGCCTGCAGACAAAATACTTCAAACATGAATAAGCACAAATATGGAAAAGTAGCAAGATAAAAAAAAATGTGTAGAGGAGAAAATAACAAGATGGAAAAAATCAATGAGACAAAAGGCACCTGCAAACTGGACATTCACATCTCTTCGTCATTTTCTGATGTATTTGAGCAGTAACTAATTATGGACTTCCACCTGACAGACAAAATACTTCAAAACCCGAACTACTTTTACAGTAGCTGTTGCTAGCAAATCATCTGACAATATTGAAGCAATGGATGCAAGAAGAGAGAGGATGTTGAGTTATGATTCCATACCTTCAATATTTTGGATGCCTATTGTTCTCACAATCTGTGCAGTTTACAACACCATAGAACCACATTCAACACACTGAAAACTTGTAACAGGATATTTATTAGAACTTTTAAAGCCATAAAAAAGTAACCACAAGATCTCAAATTCTCAAATTCAGTCTATCCCAGTCTTCTCACTTACATGCTGAATAGAATTTGCAGGTATTCTAAACTTTTAAATGAACAAATAGACATCATCCAATTCTCGTACCTAATTTCCGTATCATCTTACCACACCAATAACCAATCAACGTTAATAATGACCCTATTCTGAGCTCATAAACAAAATCCAAGACTCAAATCTGATAAATATACTTAACTCAAATCTACAATGAGAAGACAAGGAAACTATATTCAGTTGAAACTGAATACTAACCCTTTTCTCAGCTGATAAACAAAACCGAAGACTCAAAATCCTTAATGACAACAAAAAAAGAAGAAACCAAACATCACACAACCAGATTCAGTTCAAAGAAAAGCTAACAATAGAAACTAAATACTCAAAACCCATAAAAATAAAGATTGAAAACCAAAAAACAAGAAATAAAGTTAGGGTTTATTCCATCAAACGACCAGATTAAGTCTCAGAATCTTCTAGGTTTTTCATTTGAATCTTCTTCTGCAAATTCAAAATCAAGATAAAATTAAATTTCTATGGTTTAGAAAATCAGTTTGAAATTAAATCTCTATGGTTTTGAATTCTGTTCCATACATGAGATTTATGGTTTATTTCTGTAATCTGTAGTATGGGTTTTGATTCTAGGATTTAGGAAAGATAGATCTGATCTTCTAGAAAACGATAAGAAGAGAAAACTTGTGGAAAGATTTTGATTAAGGACATAGATCTGATTTCTGGAAACTAAATGGGTTTTGATTTTAGAGTTACAAAGAAGAAGGAAAAACGAGGATTGAACACGAGAGACTAGACGAGATTTTTTTTAAGCATCTACATTAGACGAGATACACTTATACAGAATCTTCTGGCGGGTTGGGCGGGTGGGTCGGGTGAGAGAAGGTGTCACCCGCACCCGACCCGTCAGAAAGAGGGTAATGGAAGTTATCACCCTTACCTGATCCGTTTATCAGCGGGTCGGGTTAAAATGGGCGGGTGCGGTTCGGGTTAGCGGGTTGGGTCGGGTATGTGCAGCCCTAGTTGCAAGGGACAAATGGTGTTTGCTGTAGAATGAGTTGCAGATGCAGTCTTGTTGGTAGTTAATTAGATGGAATTGCATTAGTTGTTTGAGCTGAGAACAAGCTGAATGTGTAGATGAATATTAGGAATTTCAGGGAATGAGCTTTAAATGGCCTGATGTGATCGGAAATAGACCAGAAGCGGAGGATACTGTGCTTGATTTTCCTTCAGCCAAGTTGACTCAGTGATTCCCGATCCGACTCAATGAATATGACTAATCAGACCGACTCAGATCATCTAACTCCTCCCTTTGACCGTTAAGTTGACCGTTAGGTTTAATGTCTGTCAGTTAGTTGACTCCGATGAATGGTGACATTTTTCCGGTCACCTGAACTGTTTTCTGGTGACTTTTCCGGCCACTTTTCTGGACCTCCGACGACCAATTTTGGACAGAATTTTTAGGAGTTTTATTCTTACTCATGGGCTTAATGGGCTAGTAAATGAACTTATTGGATTTGGATTATGACTTGGAGAGGGAGAGTCCTCTACAACTTCTATACACTTTTACAACTGATTTTTAGGAGCAAGGAGCAAAGGATATTATTCTCTTCCACACATCTAGGGTTTGCTTTGTTTCTCATCTTCTTTAACTCAAATAAATTTTGTGAACTCCATAACTATGAGTAGCTAAATACATATTATTGGTTAAAGATTAAAGTTGATTTCTCAAACATGGTATTTTATTAATACATTAGTTTTGTCTCAATATTTGTCGTTTATGATTCATTATTTATAACTTTTGCATGATTTGAACACTTCGTTGGTTGAGTCCGGAATCAATTTGACTTGTTTTTATCTCTAAAGCTAAATTAGGGTTTTAAATACGAAAAAGTTGACGAAATCTGATTTCAAGTAGTATAAGTGTGGTTGTTGCTTGTAGTGATACATCCTAGCAAACACATGTGAATCATAACCTTTGTTAAATTGAATTAGTGCGTTTTCCACGTTCAATTACATTGATTAACCTTATTTCACAAAACATAATGCTCATGGGGAATTAAACTTGATTAGTGTTTTTTACACGTTGGGTTGCTCTCTAGGTAGAATTCATATTCACATCTTTTTAATGTGTTTGTGATTATTTTCGAAAATAAACGGGATACTCTTGCGATCAAGGTAATCTAGGGTTTTTGACAATGAGAGATTAAATACCAATTCTAATTATTGAGAAAAATACATGTTTGTGAATGATACAATCCCTTAACAAACATCTTGATCATTTTGATTACTTTCAATTATTTACCTTACTTTCGTTTTAGCTTTTATTACTTTCATAAATTCTGAAAAATCCCTCATTGTTACTTAAGAAATTGAAATCGAATAACACCAATAGCCTCCCGTTGAACGGACACTTACTTACTTCATAATAAATCTTTTATAAGTGAAAAAGTGAATATAATTTTGACGTGGTACAACACACATCATCCGCATATATCAGAGATAAACACGCTTGTTTGATTTTGGGGTATTGCAGCTCGGCGTCCTTCATGACTCGACTAACATAGTAGATGGGTGATAAGATTGTCATTCCCCATGTCCTGTGCCAAGACCCTCATATCGACAGGTTTGTGAAGGCGGTATAAAGGTAGAGGGGCTCTTCCTTGAGAGGAGGCCTGAGTACCTAAGGACTGACCAAACATTGCCGAAGTTTTTGGAATGCGTCCTGTTGCGTTTCCTCCCATTCAAATTTTGCGTTTTACCTTAAAATTAGGAGAAACACGGTCAGGAGTTGAGCGAGGCCCGATATGAAGCATCGTACGTATGATATTCTTCCAATGAAGGTTTTCAATTCCTTCACATCTTTAGGAGGTGTCATCGTGGTGATAGCTTTTATCTTATCTGGGTCGACCTGTATCCCCTCATCCGTCACCATGAAACCGAGAAACTTGCCCGAGGTTACAAAAGCACACTTTGGCGGATTCATCTTTAACTTGAACCTGCGACATCTGTCGAACGCCTGTCAAATGTTTAACATGATCTTTCCTTGTTCTTGATTTAACTACGATGTCGTCCATGTACAGGAGCTTCGGAAGCTTATGAGACAAGCATAAGAAGAAGCGGTGGTCATGAGGGAAACACTGGATGGAAAGGGATCCTCACGAGGAGCATCACATGAGGCGATCGTCAAGTACCTGGAAGAGTATTACAGAGTAGTCAAGGACGATAGCTATGATTCCATGAACACCCCATACTCGATCGAGGTACCCAAGTATCAGTACCCGGAAAAGTATACGTCTCCCAAGTTCAAGACCTATGATTGACAGAGAAACGCTCGAGAACACCTTAGTCGATTGTTGTCAACGATGAATACGTACGCATATGACGGAAAGTTGTGCCTAAGATATTTCCCTAAGTTTTTATCAGACATAACCTTCACCTGGTATAATAACCTGAAGCCCAGCTGCATAGAGTCGTGGTCAGCAATGAGTACGTTGTTCTTAAGAAAGTTTTTATTCATCAAAGAAGAAGGTCACAATGATTGATCTCAACAGGTGTAACCAAATAATGGGGGAGGAAATCAGAAATTTCATCACTCGATTCCGGAACCTCTCTCTAGAGTGCCATGAAGACAACAAGGAAGAAACTCTAGTGGAAATCTGTGAGCGTTGAATGACACCTATGTTCAAGTGGAATCTTTCCAACTTCAAGTTCCAGACGTTCGTAGAATTAGAGGAAACGACATCCAGAATAACAAATTGTGCGGACGTTCTCAGCCTAGGTAATATGTATCACAGTGGTAACATTCAGTTAAAATTGCATCAGTACCAGCATTCAACAATCGCGCTATGATCAACCCCGACGCGAGAAGGCCTCCCACGATTCATCCCTACAAATGCAACACGAGGTAAGATATGGTCTAGAATGGATCTAAATGGTTACAGCCCATACCGTATAGCCGAGAACAGATCATCGACCTGCTCGAACAGTGGGTGGCGAATCAGGAAGTGACACTACCACCCTTGGTTGTGAATATCAATAAGGTTGACAAAAAAAATGCTAGATACTGTCATTACCATCGCCGAGTGGATCACCCAACTCAGGAGTGTTTCTCTCTCCGCGATATCTTTCATCGAAAGAGGAACGCGAGAGAGATTGAGATGGGAAGCCAAGCAATAACCGAAAATCCGCTTCCCTAGCACCAGGTTATGATGCTATCACACAACCCACTGGAGATATCTGGAGACCTTGGGAACCGGTAGAAGAAGGCGTCATAGCTATCAAGTTTGCCAAAACGATTATGGCTCAACATTGTTTCGACTCGCTAGGTTTAAGCGAGAAACAGACTCATGAAGCGGCAAAAGCCTTCGTAGCAATAGAGTATGGAAGACCATACAAACAGACACCTAAGGGGGAGATTACCTTCACGGACGATGATATCTGTTACCCTGGAGAACACCTTCGCCCGCTTTACCTTACGACAACATCAACGTTTAAAAAGAGCATTTATCAACGGATATGCGTCCTTGAATCTGATCTTGCTTCACACGATGGAGATTTTGGGCATATAACGGTCGGCTATTCGGATGCACGCAACCACAGTAAAAGGGTTCATAGGAAATTCTCAAACCTCTATAGGAGTTGTCATCCAAGTGATGAGGACTGGGCCAATAAAGGGTCTCAAGCCATTTTGTGTTAGAAGACGATACGAATTTTCATGTACTTTTATGGCGAGGATGGTTGCTCAAACACAAAGCTGTGGCGTCAATTTATCACCAATGCGTAAATACGAACATGAGAGGAAAACAATATCGGATCGCAGCAACCAATAACCCCTTTGGGACGGAAGAAGCATACATGGCAGATGCTGTATTCTATGATATTCCAGTAGAAGTGGAAAAAATGCCAGCAACCGTGCTTACCCCGCTACCCAAGTGGAAGGACGAATCAACCACTAATGAAAAAACTGTAAAATCGGTATTAAGCCCGTCAAGGTGACGGTTAGCCCCTCGTCAAAGAAACAAAAATTACAAGGAAGTTCCCAGTTCCGAAGGTTTTCAAGGCCAGAAGGAGGACATGTATACCGCTTATAGCAATCAACTGAGGGGACTTCTGAGTATGAGCACGAGCGCATTCTAGCTTCTATTGATCAAGAAATAACGGAGTCACCCTCAGGACTGGATGAAGGGAACAAATCACTTCCAGACCCGATCGAAAGAGACATAATAAAAACAAAAAGGAGCGCGTCGTAGAAGACATGACTACAAACGGATTGGAGGAGGTAAATATAGGAACAAAGGACGAACATCGACTCGTCAAAATAAGTAGAAACTTGAATGAAAAGGAAAGAAACGCGCTGGTCAGACTTCTAATACAGTACAAGGATGTGTTTGCTTGCAAGTACGACGAGATGCCAGGCTTAGATTGTGACCTTGTCGCTCATAATCTTGGCGTTTCACCCGAGTTCCGACCCGTCAAATAGAGGAGCCGCCAATTTTTGTAAGAAAACGCCTTAGTGATAAAGGAAAAGGTCGAACGACTGTTGGAGGATAAATTCATAAAACAGAGGAGCCGCGACTTTCTGAAAGGATGGGTCCACTTACCAATGGGAGATAACGCGATTCTAATGTAACTTTGGATATACAGAAACTGACGTTGACGACCAGGCGATCTTCCATGATTTCCTCCACCAAAGCGTAGAGGTGTACGTGGATTACATTAGTTAAATTAGAACAAGGGAATATCATGTTGAACATTTGAGACAGGCCTTCGACAGATGTCTCAGGTTCAAGTTAAAGATAAATCCGTTAAAGTGTTCTTTCGGTGTAACCTCGGGCAAGTTTTTCGGTTTCATGGTGACGGGTGAGGGATACAGGTCGACCCAGACAAGATAAAAGCCATCACCACGATGACACCTCTCAAAGATATGAAGGAATTGCAAACCTTCATTGGAAGAATGTCATTCGTATGACGCTTTATCCCGAGCCTCGCTCAACTCCTGACCGCGTTTCTCCAAATGTTAAGAAAAACATAAAATTCGATTGGTCCCAATAAAAGTGATGAAATAATTTATAACGGTTTGAGGCGCACTCTATCATAGAGCACTAGGAGGGTCTTTGGCACGTTGCTTGAGCAAAAAGGAAGTGGAGTAGACAACACAAAAAATGCACGAGGAGTCATGCGGGCAAACGGGTAGTGTTCGTCTATATCAACGACTACAAAGACTAGGGGTGTACTGGCCAAGCATGGTAGCCCAAGCAGAAGCCGTCCAGGACAGTTGGAGAGACTGCCAAGTACCACCACAACCGGTCAAAGTATGTGTGGCAGAAGAGGATGATTGGAGGAAACCATATATAAACTTTATCCAGCATGGTAAATTACCCAAGGGAAGGAGAGCAACACTCAAAATACAGAAGAAATCCAGTAGATTTTTCATAAATGAAGGGATTATGTAAGAAGGAGTTACAGTAACGCGATCATGAGATGTCTATCGAAAGAAAAGGCAATAAAAGTAATGACCAAGTCGCATGACGTAGAGCATTAAGGGATGTGCAAGTTATTCTTGCAAATATATGAAGGAGGCTTTTATTAGCCAACCATGGAGAATGACACAACAATGCACGTAAGGAGGTGTCTAAGTTGTCAGACCCACGAACCTTTGATCCGTGCACCCCACTCCCAGTTACACAACATTGTCAGACCATGGCCGTTCAACAGTTGGGGTCTGGACCTAATTGGGACGATAAACCCAAACTACTCAAAACGGCATAAATATATCATCACCGCAACCGAGTATAGTTCAAAACGGGTAGAGACAATCCCTATGAAAGATTACACAGGAGAAACCATCACTGCATTCATCAAAGAGCATTTAATATGCAGGTTCAGAGCTCCAATGATCATCAGAGCTGATAATGCCAAGTCGTTCGTTAACAAGGATATTTATAACCTGTTGGAACAATACAAAGCCCGACTGCATACATCCTCTCCTTACTATCCTCAAGGAATGGCCAGACGGAATCCATCAATAAAACATTGCGAAAAATCCTGAGCAGGACCGTGTATGATCATCATAGGGAATAGCAAGAGCAGTCGCCACTAGTACTATGTGCATATCGAATTTATAAGCGCAGCTCAACGGGAGCGTCACCCTATTCCTTGGTCTACGGGGAAGATGGCATTCTACCAGCAGAAATTTCCATCCCTTCGACAAGAGTTTCCATGGCAAGTCTAAGCATGCCATACGAGGTTAGTCGTTTTTCCCACCTGGATACTATAGAGGAAAGAAAAGCTCGCGTGGAACGTTTTATGAGGCATACAGGAAGCACGTCGCCAACTATTACAATCATAAGGTCAGAGAGAGAATTTTCAAAGTCGACGACCTAATGCTCAAAATTGCATCACATGTACAACGGAACGCAAGCACTGGGAAGTTTGCATCCAACTGGGAGGGACCTTTCCTAATACGAAAGACTGGCAAAAAGGAATATTACCACTTAAAGTGGATTGATGGATCCAAGATTAAGACACATATTCGACCACTCAACTAAATACCACAATGGTCACAAGAGCGGTAGATGGAAAAACGCCTCTGTTCGACCACTTAACTAAATACCACGATGGGCGGTAGAGGACAAAACGCCTCGTTTCGACCACCCAACTAAAATACCACAAAGGTCACAAGAGCGGCAGAGGGCAAAACGCCCTTGTTCGACCACTCCACTAAATACCACAATGGTCACAAGAGATGCAGAGGGCAAAGCACCCCTGTTCGATGATATGGTCGTCTGCACGTCAAAATTATTTATTACTTTCTCACTACTTATGATTTATTATAAAGCAAGGGTAAGAACGGATTGTTCCCACGAGGAGGTCTTGATTGTTATATGTTTCGAAAACTTATATAAACGGCGGGTGTTTTTAGATTCAATAAAAATAAATTAAACTAATTAAAAAAGCTAAGAAATTGTAGAAGAGAATCAATGAGTTGAGAATATTGGCTAAGGTCTCGTTTTCATTCACAAAACATGTTCTTGTACTATTAGAATTGATATTTAATCTTGTTTTATCAAAACCCCTAGAATACCTTGATCGTAAGAATATCCCGTAAATTTCCTCAAGTCATCAACAAACACATTAAAAAGATGTGAATATAAAGTTAACAAAGGTCATTAAAAGCAAGAGAACAACCTAACGTGTAAAAGCATTAATCAAGTTTAATTCCAGGGGAGCATTAAGATTCATGAAATTAGGCTAATCAATACAATTGAACGTGGAAAGCGCACTAATTCAATTTAACAAAGGTCACGATTCACATATGATTACTAGGATATATCACTACAAGCAATAACCATATTTATGCTACTTGTATTCAAAGAATATCACTTTTACGTATAATAACCCCTAAATTAGCTATAAATATGAATGTGAGTTCGATCAATAGGCCACTCGACAAAAAACAAACATTCAAATCATATATGGTGATATTTGTAGTGAATCATAAACGATAAAATTGAGACAAAACTAATGTATTAATTCAAAGAATCATGTAATGTAAAATTCAACTATTCCCTAACCAACAATAAAATTAACTACTCATAATTAGCACAATTGAAGAAGAAATTTTTTTGCAAACCATAGATGTAAAAAATCTTCCCCTGTAAACCAACAAAAAGAAGTAGAAGAAGTGAAAGAGAACTAGGTGAAAACCTAGATATCCTCTCTTGTTGAAGTTGCTCCTCTTGTATAGACTCTCTCTTGTAGAATCCTTCTTAGAATGGAACTTTATTTTAACTCTTTAATTTCTAAAACTAGGTCAAGTCCAAATATTCCTAGCCCAAATCAGCCTTTTAGAGTAAGCGACGAATTTTATAAGCCCAACAGAGTTATCAAGCCTCAAATAAGCCTGTCAGTTTTCTGAAACTGACAGACAATTTTCACTTCAATGCCGCAATGGTCACAAGAGCGACAGAAGGAAAAGCCACCCTGTTCAACCACTCAACTAAATACCAAAATAAATCACAAGAGCGGTAGAAGGAAAAACGCCCCTGTTCGACCACTCAACTAAATACTACAATGGTCACAAGAGCGGCAGAGGGCAAAGCGCCTATGTTCAACCACTCAACTAAATACCACAATGGTCACAAATACGGCAGAGGGTAAAGCGCCATGTTCGACCACTCAACTAAATACCACAATGATCACAAGAGTGGCATAGGGAAAAGTGCCCCTATTTGACTACTTAACTAAACACCACAAATGGTCACAAAAGTGGCAGAGGGTACATCGCCCCTATTCGGATGGTCACGCAAAACACAAACTTGTTAATCACAGGTGGCAGGGGACACGACATACTTTAAACATCCGGACCAACGCGTCTTATCAAAAAAAATAAGGGGGAGAGAATGAGAAAAGGTAGCACAACATACTCGAGCAACCACCCGACCTTCTCGAGCATAAGGAGTATCAGTCATACTAAAAAGAAAGAGAGAGAAAAGGAGAAGAGGACAAGGAATGCATACACAAACAAATAACTTGCTTTTAAAACACATTTCTATTATCAAGGAAGAGCTTGCAGCGCCGCCTGAGCAGATTTGAAAGCTACTTCTACCACTTGCAAAGATCAAAACACATCCAGACATTGGGACTAAGTTGTAACACGATGTTCACGATAATATCGGTGATATTCAAAAAATAAAGGAGGGATCAACCGACCCTCGTGACGCACTTCTTGTAAAAAATAATCCGCGTCTTAAAGCGGGAATGAGAGATACTATTCTAACGATCAAAATAGTCAAACACAACACTCAGTATATTATACATCTATAAGTGGCGGCTAAGTTCGAGGGAACCCAAAAGCTATCCAATAATCTATGGTTCTCAGTCACCCCGTTTCATCGGCACTTACGAATGAAGGGTAGTAAAAGTAAGGATCTTCCGGTTTAGCTAATAGGGAAGCCGCGTCCACTTCTATATGGGTACCTGAGAAAAATTCATTCCCTACAACCCATGCACGTTTAACATTGCTCGTGACGCTGGAAGTATCCTTCTTAAACGCGGAATTGCTACCTCGCTTCTTCATAATCTTAAAAAAAAAAGTGAAAAGTATGAGAAAAGTATCTAAAAAATGAATGAAAATGAATGAATGAAACTAACCTCAGAAGGCTGGAGATTAGGAGATGACACACGAGCAGGAGAAGGCTCGTAACGATCGGAAAGAGGATGAAAGAACCCAAAGACGACTTCGAACCACCAGCATAACCTAAATAAATGAATAATAATGGATAATAAATAAAATATAAACACGAAACAAACATACGATAGGGTAGTAAAATGGACGTATAAATAGGAAAAAAAAATATGCCTTATCACCAGATCAAAAATGACAAACACGAAATAAAGAAAGTGACACGTGGAAAGCAAAAGAGACAATAATTACCAGAAGGAGACAGATTTCCGTCAGAAGGTACATGGTCCTGAGATACAACAGGATAAGAATAAGACGAACCGCCACGACTATATGAACCAAACAGGATGGTAGGCGTTTTCTGGGATGATTCTGAAAACGGGTACTGGTGGCCACCAAAGGATTAAGAGACACAACATGTAAACGTGAGGAGACGGCACCACCACCCCTGGACAAATCAACACCCAAACTATGCATACAATCCACGAAAGAGGAAGAAGTCGGACTGGTGATAACCCAATCTTTGGCCTGTAGAGGTGACATAGTAGAACCATCAGCTAAGATAGACCGGGGGATACACATAGTTGGTACGATCCCCCAGTCACGCTTAGCTTTTTTAGCCTTACGATGAGGCGACCACTCATGTTCAGGAATGTTAAGATATTCTTCCACCATAAAGGAGCGAGGCTTGAGCCCAAAAAGCCGATAAACAGATCACCCTAGTAACACACAATTATAAAAAAAATATTTTTAAAGGAGAGAGGAGATCCAAACACGAAATACACTTGATTAGAGGAGCCCGGAGTTGGCTGAAGAGTTTGTACCTTGCCCGACTTTTTTTTGCAGTGGAGGAGGGGGCATCTGTTCATTTCTAACCCCCTTTTTCGACAACTCATGAGCAGCTGAGAGAGTCCAACTAGTAGTCAAGGGAACCAAGGGACGATCTTTTGAACCGGGCATAAAACCTAAGTTGGTAGCTACCAGCCCATCCAGCTTGATACGAACTGATGCATGCATCAACTTGAGGTCATCCGCGGATAGTGTAGGTGGAGGAACTGGTTCACGTAGAAGAAAATTCAGAGCTTGCTTCTGAATTTCTGTATGAAAAGAATACCAATTGGGAGAAACAAAGAGATCTCGCGTCGGTGAAGGTTGATAGAAGAAAAGTGAATCGATTGATCCGCCAAACGTATCTCTCCTTTGAACACAAAGCAATCGAAACTAGCTCTAATATCATTCTCCTCGGTAGAATATGAATCTGGATAATGGAATAGGACCCCTTGGTCAAATCCCAACTGCCAAGCCACGCGATCATAATTATAGGATATTGATATGGACTTACCCAAGTAAAAAACCAGGAAGATAACCAGGCAATACAGCCATGACAAATTCAAAGTCATCACTCGCCAAAGATTGCTCAAAGTTCATATTCACATCCACAATCTCAGTAGTAAAATCATAGAGGAGAGAACTAGAACGATCGTCGTGATAAGGAAAAGCCTTGAATTCCTTGGCCACATCCATATAGTCCTTAAGAGTATTCCCGGATAATCTCCCTCTCCCGTGCCACAGGGCCATGCGAGGATAATAGTAAGAAGCCGAAACTATATCAAAGGTGTCATCTCCTCTTTCAACCCTTTCCTCACGATGATGGCTAAATCGTTAATCAAATGAGCGTACTTTGGAAAATGCTCCCATGCCAAAACCTGAAAGAAGTTTGCCACGACAAAAGTTTCAACGATGTGATGAGCGTCTGCCTTTTGAATGTGTTTAAAGAGGAGATCCAGCTGACGATACAAACCTCCCAAGAACATGAGCACTAAAAGAAATGATATACCTCGTGACATCAGTACAACCATCAACACGAGCTCGTTCTTGATGGTATCACGGGGACTGTGCTCGAAAACATCATGACAAAGCCAGTAAAGAAGAAAAACCGCTAGTTCGGCACAAACATTCTTTTCCTTTTGAACAAGAGAGCTAACCTCCCCGTCTACGGGACTTGGAATACAATACTTTACCCATAAACAGAAGAAAGCGAGTTTGTTCTTACTAACTTTGGTACTGCGGCCAGAAAGGGCTCCACCTCGAGTAGATCGACTTGGTACAACAAAAACGGAATCCTTCATAGCATCAACCATCATCTTCCCACAAATAGGGTGGGTTGTGACCTTTTCTTTTGCTTCTGAAGCAGGGGTAATCTTGGACTTCTCCTTAGATGATTTTCCCGACCTAACGACCTTCTCCTGTATAGGGTAAGTACCCTTTACTGGGGAGTCATCTTTCCCCTCCGCTCGTAATTCTCGTGATTTACCTTTACATCCAATCAAATGAGCATATAGAACCCTGTCTGAATCGTCCATAACTTCGAAATGGCCGCCTCGTGATATAGGTGAGACCCGTGAATCGAAAACCCCATCAAAGCCATGATATCCTCTAATACAAGAGTCGCCTCACCCTAGGCAAAAAACAAAGTATGAACTCGAGGGATCCAGCACATGTAGAGTCTAATCATATCACTTTTACATTTGACCACCACACGATGAAGATGGGCGTTTATTGTTTTGTCTATTCCTAAAAAACGGAGTGTAGCTAGATTTCTAGGGTTGGAACGGATGTGTGTGCCCCAAGACTTCCAAAGGGGAGAAGTTTCAGCTGAAGAACACAAATCTATAGTTGGAAGGTGATAATCCTCGTGTTGAATGGCCATACACGGAATCTTGTTGAAAGCGTGAAAGGGGAGGACACCCTTTCCTCCGGGTGCATAAGCCATTTAGGAGACGCGAAGAAGGGTATTAAGGTTGGGTTGGTCAAACGAGAATCAACATGGTCGTCATTCGACGTGATCCGTGTACCATCGGAAAAGATTGGGGGCTGCATAACAGCAGATATGTCTCGATTGGTAAGAATTTTCCTAATAGAATATAATTGACCATCAGCCGGCAAGGGAAGAGGCCCGCTATTAGACTGGACGCTGGATTTGGACCACGCTTGAGACGTTATTACCTCTGTCTCTTCCTCTTTTGCCACTGAGGAACATATGGAGGAATCGTCTGACATCAAGAACATTAAGGTGAAGATGCGCAGTAAAAAAAAATGAAGTTGTAAAGGAGAGACTGTAAATATATAGTGAAGTCTTTCCTTTGACTAAGGGAGGTGAGACGGTTACTTAGAGTAGCATAACTGAAGAGATGGTGGGGCACGTCACCAACCAACCAGTACAGAGCTTAGGAGGTACGTTTTGAGGAGATAATCAAAGAGAATTACTTTAAGGAAGTGCGGGTTGACTACTGGGCTATCCAATGGTTATCCCAATATTCAGGGGGATAATGTTGATACCTGAAAAATGACTATCCATGGATAAGGGGAGTCATTTCTATTAGATGAGCTTGAGTTCATCACTACCTTTGGAGCTTAGGAGTTAAGCCCAAATACTTAGGAATATTCCTATGGAAATATGAGGACAAAAGAGAAATAAGAAGAGAATCTAAGGGTGAAAATTAATAGATGGCACTTTAAGAATAATAAGGGGTTAAATGGAGATATATGTCAGGAGGTGATAAAGAAGAAAAGTCTATAAAAAGAAAAGGGATATTAAAATGACGGAAGGTCTCTCTTTTTCTCTCTTTACCCATAAAAAGGAAGGTGTAGTCCTTGTTGTGGCTAGGATTGGTCTCCCCTTTACCTATTTACCCTAAAATATACACCTTTATGCTTTGGTGGAGGATATCAAGGAAGATCAGTGTCATCGCCCTTTGGTAGGTGGCCCCGACGTTCTTTAGCCCAAAGGGCATGACCAAATAATAAAAGTTACCTTATGGTGTCTAAAACGTTGTTTTGAACGCATCCTCAGCAGTCATCCTGATATGATTATAACCGTTAAACCCGTCCATGAACGAGAAAATCATGTGTCTTCACGTGGCGTCTACCAAGGCGTTTATACGCGGCAGCGGAAAATCATCCTTCGGGCATGCTCAATTGAGGTCTCGATAATCCACACAATACTTAATCTTTCTATTCTTTTTTATGACCATTACAACGTTGGCCAACCACTTGGGTGTTGTATAAGTTTTATGAATTTAGCCTCCAACAGTTGCTCGACCTCTTCCTTTATCGCTAAGGTGGTTTCTTGCGAAAAGTCGCGGCTCCTCTGTTTGACGGGTCGGAACTCGGGTGAAATGCCAAGATTATGCGCGAAAAGGTCACAGTCTAAGCCTGACATATCGTCGTACTTGAAAGAAAACACATCCTTGTACTCTATTAGCAGTCTGACCAGCGCGTTTCTTTCTTTTTCATTCAAGTTTATACTTATTTTGACGAGTTACAGTTCGTCCTTTGTTCCTATATTTACCTCTTCTATTCAGCCTGTAGTCATGTCTTGTACGACGTACTCCTCTTTTTTTTTATTATGTCTCTTTCGGTCGGGCACTGAAGTGATTCAGTCCCTTCAGCAAGTCCTGAAGGTAACTCCGTTATTTCTTGATCAATAGAAGCTTGAATGTACTCATGCTCATACTCGGGATTCCCCTCAGTTGATTAATATAAGCGGTATACATGTCCTCCTTCTGGACTCGAAAACCTTCGGAACTGAGAAATTCCTTGCAACTTTTATTTCTTTGGGGGGGGGGCTAATCGTCATCCGTGACGAGCTGAATACTGATTTTACAGCTTTTTCATTGGTGGTCGATTCGTCCTTACACTTAGGTAGTTGGGTAAGCACAGTCGTTGGCGCTTCTTCCAATTCTTTTGGAATATCATAGAATACAACATCCGCCATGTACCAAAGGGGTTATTGGTTGTTGCGATCTGATATTGTTTTCCTCCCATGTTCATCTTTATGTACCGGTGATAAGTTGACGCCACAACTTTATGTTTGAGCAATCATCCTCTCCCTAGAAATATATAAAAAGTCGTATCATTTTCTAACACACAAAATGGCATGAGACCCTTTATTGACCCAATCCTCATCACTAGACTAACAACTCCTATATCGGTTTGAGTATTTCCTCTAAACCATTTTACTATGGTTGCGTGCATCCGAATAGACGATCGTTGTACGACCAAAATCTCCATCATGTGAAGCGAGATCAAATTCAAGGATGCACCTCTGTCGATAAATGTTCTTTTTAAATGTTGGTTGTTGAGGGTTGATGTAAGGTAAAGCGGGCAGAGGTGTTCTTCAGGGTAACAAATATCATCGTCTATGTAGGTAATCACCCCATTAGGTGTCAGGCTATATGGTCTGCCAGCCGTTATTGCTGCGATGGCTTTTGCTGCTTCTTGAGTCTGATTCTCGCTGAAACCTAGCGAGTCAAAATTGAGCCAGGATCTTTTTGGAAAACTTGATAGCTATGCCTTTGGTATTGTCAAATCCCGAGATCTCTTCCTCTATTTTGCACGCCTCTTTTTCTACGGTTTCCAGGGTCTCCTGGCCTGTAGCGGATTATGTGATAGCATCATAACCTGATGCTGGGGAAGCGAATTTTCGTTGATTGCTTGCTTGGCTTCCCATTTCAATCTCTCTCGCGTTCCTCTTTTGATGAAAGATACCGCGAAGAGAGAAACATTCTAGAGTCGGGTGATCCACTCGGCGATGGTAATGATAGTATCTAGCATTGTTTTTGTCAACCTTATTGATATCCACAACTCAAGGTGGTAGTGTCACTTCCTGATTCTCCACCCACTGATCGAGCAGGCCGATGATCTGTTCTCGGCTACATGGTATGGGCGGTAATCGATTTAGATTCGTTCTAGGCCCTCTGTTACCTCGCGTTTCATTGTAGGGATGGAACGCGGAAGACCTTCTCGCGCCGGGATTAATCATAGAGCGACTGTTGATTTCTGGTAATGACGTGGTATTAACCGAATGTCGCCACATGTGATCCATATTACCTAGGCTCAGAACGTCTCAGCAATCTGCTATTCTGGCTGCCGCTTCCTATAATTCTATGAACGTCTGGAACTTGAAGTTGGCAAGATTCCACTTGAACATAGATGTCATTCCATACACAAAAATTTCCACTAGAGTTTTTTCCTTGTTTTCTTCATAACACTCGAGAGAGAGGTTCTGGAATCACGTGATGAATTTTCTGATTTCCTCCCCCATTTTTTAGTTACACCTTCTGAGCAATCATCGTGACCTTCTTCGTTATTGAATAAAACTTTCTTAAGAATAACGTACTCATTGCTAACCAAGACTCTATGCTTTCGGGCTTCAGGTTATCATACCGGGTGAAGGATGTCACTGATAAAGACTTAGGGAATTCTCTTAGGCCCAACTTTTCGTGGGATGCGTACGCATTCATCGTTGACAATAATCGACAAGGTGTTCTCGAGCGTTTCCCCGTCCATCGTAGGTCTTGAACTTGGAGACTATACTCTTCCGGGTACTGATACTCGGGTACCTCGACCGAGTATGGGGTGTTCATAGAATCATAGCTATCATGCTTGAATACTCTATAATGCTCTTCTAGGTACTTGGCGATCGCCTCCTGTGATGTTCCTCGGGAAGATCCCTCTCCATCTGGTGTTTTCCTCGTAACCGTCGCTTCTTATTCCTCTTCTATCATAAGCTTCCGAAGCTCATGTTGACGTCGATTGTCCCCTTCCATCCCAGTTTGCATATCCTGTAAAGATTGTTTCATATGAGTATCCTTATTTGGTTATTATTTATTCTTGTTGACTGATCGGTGCATAATCTACATGGTTTTAGTGTCAAATCCATACTTGTTTTAGCTATATTTATTTCATTATACATTTTATTACTCTTGTTTTCTACTTTGTTTCTCATGTTAGGACGATTCAACTAAAAGAAGCGGAAACGACTTTAAAAGTGCTAAGGAAGTGATGAGCTACAAGTGAAGAAAATTAAAGAAAATAATTAAATCTCCTTTAAAAACAGGAATTCTTCTCACCATCTTGTATATAATTGAAAGGCGAAGCCAATGCAAAAAGAATGAGGTCATTCTGAGTTCGTATGAAGAAGTTATGAGCAAAACCGTGAAACCAACTTCGATTTGGTATCTGTTGGGCCTTATTGGGCCTGCGCGAGAAGAGAAATAAGGAAGCGTTTTGGCTCGCCTTTGACGTGAAAATTAGGGTTTTTGCTGGTTTTTGAGGAGGTTAAGTCTTCTGGTTGGATAATAATCAAAAGGAGGTGGAAGAGTTTAATGATATTAGGTTTCCTAGTTGGATAGACATCAAGAGGAGATTACCAAAGCCTATATAAAGGGGAGCCTAGATACAATTTTCTAAATAACTTCTCCACAGGTAAGAGAGCAAATTTTGGTTTACCCCTTTAAGGGGGGAACTAGGAAATTTTCCCTTCTTCTTCTCCTTTATTCTTTTCTTATATATTTTTCATGGGTTTTAGTAAACCCAGGAGTAGATGATTCTTCTATTGGTTGGAGATGTAATCATAAGTTGTAAACAAGGGAATCAATCTGGTTGATTAGTAATATTTTTTATTTTATCGATTATGCTCTACTGTTATATCGCCATGTATGATTGAAAACTTGCTCTTTTAAGTTGCAAATTCAATGATCATGTGTTCATATATAAAGCTAGACTAGGGTTTGAGATCCAGAATTGTCGAAGAACCCTAATCACAAGTAGTACAACATAGTTGTTAACGACGGAATGTTGCATTGCAATTATGTGTAGAAGCTTAACCTAGGTTAAATCCATGTGGCTCTTGCGCTAGGTTGCTTAGAATAATCTCAACTCACAAATACCATTGCTTTCATTGGGTTAAACTTTAGTGGCTCTTGGGCCAAGTATTCATTGAGAAGGATTCAAAGAGTGGCTCTTGCGCCTTTGATGAGACAAGGATTTTTGCCGGAGTAAGCCTGCGATAGGATGCTCTAGGGTTATTGGTATGAGAATAATTGAATGATATCTCTAATCGATTGAAGAACTTGTTCGGTGATGGAAGATGAAACCTCTAACCAATATTCTCTCACCTTGATTTCAATCTTTATTTATTATTTTCTTTCGTTAGTTTGCCTTAGTTTAATAATTCTACAACCCCCTTTTTGGTTAAATAAGAAGTCAAAGACAAATAACAATTCACAGCTCCTCGTGGGAACGATCCTTACTACCTCTATACTACTTATTAGTATTAGTGGAAAATATTTAAAGTTATTTGTTGCACTTATGATACACATCATTTACCAGTGTCTCTACCTTTTCCGTGTGAGACATTTGTACGATTGGCGTGTTGACGATGGCTTGTCTTGTTGGCTCGTAGTCACCACTTGCGTCTTCTATTGTTACTTCGTCTTTAGTCGGCTGGTTGGGTGGTATAACTGGAGTGTCTTTCCATTAGTGCATCTTGCTGGACTAGAGACGATCCTTCCACGTAGGTCGCCAAAATGTTTTAGGGTAAATAGGTAAAGGGGAGATCAATCCTAGCCACAACAAGGACTACACCTTTCCTTCTATGGGTAGAGAGAGAAAAAGAGGATCCCTTCTTTGTACTATCCCTTTTATAGACTTTCCTTCTTTAAACCTCCTGACATATATCTCCCTTTAAGCCCTTACTATTGCTAAAGTGTCATCTATTAATTATCACCCTTAGCTTCTCTTTTTCACCCTTTCCTGTCCTCATATTTCCCCGGGAATATTCCTAAGTATTTGAGATTAACTCCTAAGCTCCTAAGATAGTGATGAACTCAGGCCCATCTAGTAGAAATGACTCCCTTTATCCATGGGTAGTCATTTTTCAGGTATCAACAAGTGTAAATTTACATACCAGCAATGTCATACAAGACCATTATATATGAATCTACTTATTAGCAGTGATACACCTGCAAATGAATATACATGTTACATACTAGCAGTTTTGCACCTGTAAAAGAATAAACATGTTAATAATTCAGATAATACTTTTTACTAATATTTTCCTGCATATATCAGAGGTGAACACAACCCATAGTTTCTGATTTCTAATTATGAATCATTTACCAAGATTTTGTTTCTGTCCTTTTCACAGGATTGGGTATTAAGAAATCTGATTTTGGAGTACCAACACATGCATGCAAATACTGTAGTGTGGTCGTGTCGTAATCAACCAAAATATTCAGGTTCTTACTCTTCCGAAATATATTAGAGTATATGAATAAGAACAAGTTCGTTCCCACAGAGAGGCTAGTGATTGTTAATTACTTTCAATTACGCAAGTAAACAGGGGGCGCGCGCGCCCCCGCTTGTTGTTGTTGTTTTAAACTAAGTTAAGCTAAAGCAAATTACGCAAGTTAATAGAAACGTGTAACAGGGAGAAAGAGCATTGGTTAGAGATTTCATCGTCCGTTATCCAACATGTTATCAATCAAAGCATACTCAACATTCATGCATTAGTAATGCCAATAACCCTAAAGCATCCTATCGCAGGGCTACTCCGGCAAAACTCCTAATATCATCATAGAGGGTATCGCGCCACTCTCCGAATTCTTAACACCGGATAACTCGATGTAAACACCAAGTTCAACCCAATGAAAGCAATGGTCTTTTTGAGTTGAGGTTATTCTAAGTAACCCGGCGCAAAGTGCAACTCGGATTCAACCTAGGCCAAGCTTCTACACATACATGCATGGCAACATCCCATCGCTAACAAATATGCTATACTACTTGTAACTAGAGTCCTTCGACAATTCCGGATCGAAAACTCTAATTTAGTTGTAGATATCAATGCATGCTCATTCAATTCATGACTCAAACAAACACACAATCAATCATAAATTATAAACAGTAGAACATGAACGATATTAAAAATAACATGAAATCATGAGATATGCGCCATTCAATTAATGAACACGTCTTCAAACTTCAGATTACATCCCTAACCAATATGAGAGGTTTAGCTCATCATGGGTTTCTCAAAACCCATGGAAAATAATCAAGATACAATTTACTCAAACCCGGAGGGATTGCGATGAACAATTGTGGCTCCGAAACGCAGCTGCAAAGATAGCCAGCAGCCTCTAGAAACGCCTGTAGCCTTTTTTGTGTTTGTCCCTGTATGGTTTCTATTGTGTTTCACCGTGAATATATGATGTCTTCTCCAGGATACTTCGTGTATCTTTTATAGTTCAGCCCCGAAAATCAGTGCGCCCCTTCCTTGTTTGTCTCAAACTCTCTTTTATTTCTTACCGAAAATCCTTGCGTCCCAGAAATAGCTTACGTGAGTTTCTTCCTCTTTTCTAGCTATTTTCACGTGAGAAATCTCCACTATTTGCTGTCCCACTTTTGCCAAAATGAATCCCATAAGAAGGGCATAAGTTCTTCCTTATAGAACTTGAGTTAGCCACTTTTAGAATGCTAGTGGAATTAGGAAATGTGCTAAGTTCCCTTATTCCAGCCCCACATATATGGCAACTCCAAATTCTTTCCTAATCCCATATGACTTCCCCAAGCTAGCTATTCCTCCACCAAGGCTAGCCACTAGTCCACCAAACCACTCTAGCACCTCCAACTAGCCACTTAGCACCTTAGCACTTGCAGTTCAGCCAACTTAGCGCCTGGGCGCTAGCAGCACAAGCTAGTTTGCCACCATGTGGCTTTTCCCATAACTTCCTCATACGAGATCAGAATGACCCCGTTCTTTCGCCGTTGGCTTCGTAATTCAATTTCCTACACTGTGGAGGGTGAAAGGCCTAAATTCAGCAGAGTTTTACTGGCTCCTCGGTAATTCTTCTCATACAGCTCCATTCTGCAGGTTTCTGAACTGTAACCTGAAAAGACAACTAAACTTCGAAAGTAATAATAAAACATAGTAATTCACTCAAATATAGCAAATAAGGGTCAGGAAAAACTACTTAAAATGTATGATTTGTGCACCTACCATAGTGTAGTAGTTTATTCCAATAGAGGTCTAAACAATTTAGTATAAATAATACAAAATTTAGTATATGTTGTTCTAAAAGGAATGTTATTCTACCTCTTCTTAGAACTGCTCCATATTATCTAAATAAATTGTTGCACTTCAATGGTGGACAACTATCAAAGAAGTTTAGGAAATATATTAGAGTATACAACTCAATGCTTGCTTTAATTTCCACTGAAGCTAGGATTGATGATAAAGAAATAATAAAGGTGGGGGCCATGGATTTATAATATACGACTGAGCTATCACAAAATTGGTTCATTGGTGCATCCCAAGGATAATGATCCATATTACAATCACTCTACATGAGCGATACAGATTTGTCACAAGAAGTAAATTGTCGGAAAAACATATTTTTTAAACAGGAGCCTAAAGATGGCTCACAGGAAAAAAAGTCAAGAAGTGGTACATCAGGGGACAAATTCACATAAAAATCGTGACGATGAATTGGACCTGGAAGTAATTACTAATTTAATAACAATGTTGGATCAAAATAATGCATATGCAAAATCGTTCATGATGGCTAAGGATCGAATGCAAAGTTTCACGGGGTTGTCCTTCGCCTCAACTTTCTCCGTGCGGCACTTGTCTAGAATTCCTTTACTAGATAAGTAAGCCTTCCCTAATGAAGCTTAACACAACTTCAAATGACCACTCAAGATCAAACTCACAAGAAACTCAAGAACAACTTATGAACACTCAAGAACAACTTATGAACACTTGAATGAAAGTTCTATGTATGTATTGCTCTCCCAAACTTGGATGATTTACAAATGAAGGTGGCATCCCTATTTATACTAGTTGGGGATGCCTAGAATGTTCTAGATCATGTTTTAGATCTTTACAAGTGTATGGCTAAGATCTAATTCTAGAGTATTCTATACATATCTATACAATTCTAGAATATTCTAAGAAAATGACAAAGAGAAGAAGATTCTAGAAAAGGAAGGCTAGCCATTTAGCCAAAGGGCTAGCCAAGGTGGTGCACAAGGGTGATTTAGCCATATATTTATCCATGTGCTTAGCCATTTGGTGCATCCTTGTGACATTCTCCCCCACCTAATTCGCATACGTCCTCGTTGCGTTGTATTTTTAGATGAGATCCTTGTGTTTCCAAAGTAATTCTTCGTGTTCCCAACTGGCTTCACTGTCTGGTTGATCCTTCCATCGAACAAGATATTCCTTGTAAACTCGGCCTGCTCTTGAGACACGTCTGTGTGACTCTATACTTGAAACCTGCTTGTCTAGAGAGGTAATCATGTTGAACGGAGCCCTCTTGGTGATTCCTCTAGACTCATCATCTTGATCTGTATAGTATGGATTCAAGCAGCTAACATGAAAGACGGGATGGATTTTCATGTGACTTGGCAGCTCTAATCTATAAGATGCCTTCCCTACTTTCTTAATGATGCGAAATGGTCCCTCATACCGCCGAGTAAGTCCCTTATGTACCATACGAAAAGCTTTGAACTGTTGTGGGTTCAACTTCAGCATGACTAAGTTGTCTTGTTCGAAAGATACGGGTCTCCTTTTCTCGTCCGCCCATTTCTTCATACGCTGAGAGGCTTTCTCCAAAAATGTTTTGGCCAAGTCATGCTTCTCATGCAACTTCTTAGTGAACTGAAAAGCAGCAGGGCTCTTTCCTCTATATCCTCCAGCGAGTGTGTGTGGCATTAAAGGTTGTTGGCCTGTGGCCAATGGACTGTGGCCAGATGGTTCACTCTTCTGCAGGTTGTAGCAAAACTGAGCCACGTCCAAAAGTTCCACCCAATTTCTTTGGTTAGCATTCGTGAAGTGTCTCAAGTACTCCTCCAACAATGCATTGGTGCGCTCCGTCTGTCCATCTGTTTGAGGATGAAAGTTTGTATTAAAGTTAAGCTCGGACCCAAGTAATTTGAACACCTCTGTCCAAAATTTCCCAGTGAACCTTGGATCACGATCACTAACTATTATCTTTGGTATGCCCCAATACTTGACCACGTACTTCATGAACAATCGAGCAGCCTGTTCCGCGGTGCAATCTGTTGGTGCAGCGATGAAGGTAGCATACTTGGTGAACCTGTCCACGACCACCAAGATTGACCCCAAACCATCCACCTTGGGTAAGGAAGAGATGAAGTCCATTGATAAACACTCCCATGGTCTATCTGGCACTGGTAATGGCTCTAGAAGTCCTCCTGACTTCTTGAGTTCTACCTTGTCCTGCTGGCACACTAGACACGTTCGAACATAGGCGTCCACGTCGTCCTCCATCTTTGGCCAGTAATAGCTTGCTTCCAGCAAATCCAATGTCCTTCTCTGACCAGGATGGCCTGCCCGTCGGGTGTCATGACACTCGTGCATTAGTTCACGCCTCAGGTTCCCGTACCTAGGTATGAACATCCGGTTCCCATGTGTGAATAAGAGACCGTATTTTAACCAGAACCGACGAGTCTTCCCCTTATTCACCGCATGAATGAGGCTCTTTGCAAAAGAGTCTTGTTCCAAGCCTTCACATACACGATCCAGAATGGTACTAGACAATTTGGTGATGGCCGTTATACGTTATAAGGCAAGACCATCAAGTTCCTCTTTTCGGCTCAATGCATCGGCAATGTAGTTGGTACGTCCTGGATTGTACTCGAACTTCATATCGAACTCGGCCAGAAAGTCTTGCCACCTTGCTTGTTTTGGAGACAACTTCTTCTAAGTCTCGAGGTAGCTAGTAGCCCTATTATCAGTGAAGACTATGAAGTATGAACCAAGAAGGTAGTGCCTCCATGTCCGAAGACAGTGTATGACAACGGTCATCTCTTTCTCTTGTACTGTGTAACGCCGTTCCGCATCATTCAACTTCTGACTCTCAAAGGCTAGTGGGTGTCCTTCCTGCATAAGTACTCCACCAATAGCAAAGTCGGAAGCATCGGTGTAAACTTCAAAAGGCTTAGTGTGATCAGGTAATCTTAAGACTGGCTCTTTCACAACCGCGGTCTTAAGATTATCGAAAGCGGCTTGGCATTCTTCACTTCACGTCCAAGTCCTAGCTTTCTTTAGCAAGTCCGTAAGTGGTGCTGCCCTCTTCGAGTATCCATCGATGAATCTCCGGTAGTAGTTGGCAAGTCCTAGGAAAGACCGTAACTGAGCCACTTTGGTTGGCGGTTCCCACTCCTTGATGGCCTTGATCTTCTTTTCCTCCATCCATATCTGTCCATCACCTATCCAATGTCCAAGGAAGAACACTTTGGGCTGAGCGAATGAGTATTTTTCCTTCTTCACATATAAAGAGTTTTCCCTCAATACTTGGAACACGATCCGCAAGTGTTTGAGGTGCTCGTCCAAAGTGTGGCTATATATGACGATGTCGTCAAGGTACATGGAAGACCTTGTTCATCAAAGTGAAAAATGTGGCAGGAGCATTTGTTAGACCAAAAGGCATAACTAAAAATTTGTAAGCTCCGTACCTCGTAACACATGTGGTCTTCGGCTGGTCCCCTTCTGCTATTCGAACTTGATAGTATCCCGACCTCAAGTCCAGCTTTGTAAAATATCGAGCACTACCCAACTGATCGAACAAGTCTTCAACTCTGGGAATTAGGTACTTGTTCTTCACGATGACCTTGTTCAAGGCTCGGTAGTCAATGCACATCCGGAGACTTCCATCCTTCTTCTTCTGAAACAGTACCGGGGCTCCAAAAGGGGCCTTAGAAGGTTGAATGTAGCCGGCATCTAATAATTCCTTGAGTTGCTTCTTCAACTCCTCCAACTCTGGCAGGGCCATGCGGTATGGGGCCATGGCGGGCGGCTTTGCTCTAGGTTCCAACTTGATCTGATGATCCACCTCTCTCTTAGGTGGTAGTTGCTTGGGAAGCTCGGCTGGCATCGCGTCCTGGTATTCCTGCAAATCCTCTTGCACTTCCAACGAAACGACCTCGACCATTTCTTCGCTTTCCTCCATAAGGGTTGCTACAAAGGTTGGTTCTCCCTTCTGAACTCCTTTCTTTAGTTGTAGAGCCGACAAAGCGCTTGTGCAAGTCTCCTTGGTCCGGGTGGCTGGGATCACGCAAGGGGACTTTTCGTCACTGATACTGAATACTCCGAGGCAAGGCACCACCGCTACTTTAGCACGATCTAAGAATTCCATCCCAAGGATAACTCTGAAATCGTCCATCTGCACTACCATAAAGTCAGTAGTCCCTCTCCAAGCACCAACCTTCATGTCTACCGCTTTAGCCGCTCTATGAACCGATATGGCTGCTGAATTTACTGCCTTTATAGTCCTCGAGTCTGCCTCGACCTACAACTTCATTCTGTCGGCTTCTCCCTTAGAGATGAAGTTGTGCGTTGTGCGCGAGTCGACCATGGCCTTGGTATTTTGCTCGTTTAGACTTATGTCCACATACATAAGTCCCTTGTTGGTATTCTCCTTTGGTGCTGGATGCTTTGCCTTAGGTTGGATTTTGATTGCGCTCAATCGAACGGCTCCTAAGTGTGAGTCTTCGGTCTTCTCCTCATGTTCCGCAATCAAGGAGTTGAGCATGTTTTTCTTAGGGCAACTGTAATCAAGATGGTCACCTCCACAAATGAAGCATTTGTTCGTACGGTTATCTTGCTTTCCTTTCCACCCACTATTTGACTTGGACCCTTCGCGGCTAGACTGTGGCTTATCATGATAACTATTTTCTCCCCACCCTTTCCTTGTTGAAATGGCTTGGATGACTTGTTCTTGGCAAGTTGATCAGGCTTGTTTGAAAAGTCATCAAGTTTTTCAACGACGCTTAACGCGGTGGATAAGTCAGTAATACCTCTACGTTGTAGTTCCATAGAATCCCAACGAGGTAATCCACGATTGAAGTGGTAGAAGCGGTCCTCATCTGTCATTGTCAATATGTCTAACATAATGGAATTAAAGTGTTTGACATATTCGGAAATGGTACCTGAACACTTCAAATTTTGAAGCTTGTCCCGGGCTTTGTGCTCAACGTTTTTTGGATAGAACATGGCTTTGATTTCCCTTTTGAATTATTCCCAAGTAGTGATGGAGCAAACTCCCCTCTCAATCTATGCATATTTTCTTCTCCACCACAATAGTGCATTTTCAATTAGGTACATGGTCGCAGTGTCGACCCGTTCTTGCTCATCATCAAGGTTCATGTCCCTGAAGTACCTTTCCATGTTCCATAGAAAATTTTCCATCTCCTTAGCATCCCTTGCACCGGCGTATTCCTTTGGTTCTGGCACCTTTACCCTAGATGGTCCACGAACCGCGCCTCCTCGGATTAGGGTCTTTAACTCATCAATTTGAGTTTGCAGCATCCTCACGTAAGCATTTACATCCTGTTTATGTGTACCCATGTCTTTCCGATACGCCTCAAAAAAAACCTCTATGGATTTTTCCAAATCATCTATGGTAGCACTTTGTCGATTCATGGCTTCCCCAAAGTCCATGTTCAAGTTTTTTACCATCTCCATATTGGAAGACACCTTTTCTTCCAATGATCCAACACGAGCATTGATACAGGGGTCCACTGACCTATCCCGTTGTTTCTTTTCCTTCTGAGTCTTCTCAACATCAACGTTAGTAATAACATTTTGAGCGTCCGAAGACATAGTGAGAGATCTTACCGAGAGTAGTGTGAACTTAGCTCTGATACCAGTTGTCACGGGGTTTTCCTTCGCCTCAACTTTCTCTGTGCGGCACTTGTCTAGAATTCCTTTACTAGATAAGTAAGCCTTCCCTAATGAAGTTTAACACAACTTCAAATGACTATTCAGGATCAAACTCACAAGAAACTCAAGAACAACTTATGAACACTCAAGAACAAGAATGAACACTTGAATGAAAGTTGTATGTATGTATTGCTCTCCCAAACTTGGATGATTTACAAATGAAGGTGGCATCCCTATTTATACTAGATGGGGATGCCTAGAATGTTCTATATCTTGTTCTAGATCTTTACAAGTGTATGGCTAAGATCTAATTCTAGAGTATTCTATACATATCTATACAATTCTAGAATATTCTAAGAAAATGACAAAGAGAAGAAGATTCTAGAAAAGAAAGGCTAGCCATTTAGCCAAAGGGCTAGCCAAGGTGGTGCACAAGGGTGATTTATCCATATATTTAGCCATGTACTTATCCATTTGGTGCACCCTTGTGACTAAAGGGTACCCGCGGTCCAATTTCACTTGAGAATCATTAATCGACGACACAGAGATGCTAAGCAATATAACTTGCCGACGTGTTCAGAGGTAGCAGCTTTAATAGTCCGGGACCCTATAAATGATGATGTGTTCATAGATATTATTGTTGAACAAAAGGACAACGGTTTTAATAAAATCAAAGATATATACATCCATCTACAAACTCCCGCCTCCTTAAGTAGATGCATCTTTCGGATTTATGATCCATATCTCCAAGTGACGTAGGAAAAATAATGCATGTGATGCATATTTCAATCTCGGTCACCATCCAATTGCGAAATGCACCATAATGATGCATTTCAATAAGAAACACATCAAGATGATACTTTCCAATCATATGCTCCCTCAGCATGCAACATAGGTTGGATGATGCACCTTGGCCTATATGCATTTTCAACCAATACCCTCTATATAGATATGTCTTATTAACGTTTTTAGATGTTTGAAATTTCTACCACTTTGACATGGAGAGTTGATGCATCTTTCGGATTAATATTGCATCTCTTCAAGAGACAATAGGAACATTATTGCATATAACGCATATTTCCACAAAGCAATATTGCTTAATGATGCATTTTCATCATAAAGCTTCATCGCGCAAGCAGCTATATAATGTTGCGCCACTTTGTAAACGAGAAGCATACTAATGCATTAGCATCATGATTCTTTCTTGGATAAGCAACATTGGTAAATGTCATATCTTTTGGTAAGGAACAAGCATACTAATGTATTAGCATCATGATGCAATACTTTTATCAAGTATGCAACACAAGTTCGAAATGATGAATCATTTTCTTAATGACGTATCATAAGGGCATACTATTATCAAATGGTGAATTTTAGGACAAAAGATTTAAGATGATGCATCGTTGTACTCAATGATGCATCCTAGAGAACGCAACACAGGCCTGGGATGATGCCTCATCTCGTTCAATGACACATTCTAGAGTATGCATCATATGAAAAATATGGGGTGTCACACATATTTTGAGAGGCGGGTTAAAGTTAGTCTAAAATCCTACAATGTCTTCATCATCTGCTTGATTAAGTGGTATGAAATTTGGAACCATGAACTCTTAGATTTCTCCAAGATAAAGCTGTCAAAGTGTCCTGGCCTCGGTGGAGACGAGACCGACATCCGCGATCTAGACCTCAACTTTTTAGTTGATACCTATCTCTCAATGGCACAAACAATTTTCTTGAGTATGTTATCGTCTGCTGAGCATACATGAAGTATGCTCATCATTCCATTCTGCTGCATATATTGAAAGAACCTTATGGATTTTAATGGGTGAAATTCTATTAATTAAAAGAACCTCTCTTCTAAATCGGCAAAAGAAAGAATATCTTCTAACACATAACTATAGATTCTAATATTTACTCAGACATGTCGACTAAATTGTAATAAATTCCATCCAGCGCAACATAAGGGACACTTAAAAAAAGTCATTATTGTAATATTTCACACAAACTTCTAAATGATAATATACAAAAAGCACTAAAACAAAGACCTAAAAAAAATACTTATTGGAGAAAAGAGATCCTCTCAAAAATTAAGATAAAATTAAAGAGCATCTAAAAAAGTATCTTTTTTTTTTTTTGCAAATTAAGATTTCATTAGAAACACTAGCTTAGGGATCTAGAAACCCTGCTTACAAAAGAAGTAGAGCCATCTAATGTAGGAGTAAGAAAATTTTTCCTAGCATTAATTTATCTATTACAAGGGCATTCTTAATACATAATGAGGGGATGATTTCCCAATCAATATTACAACTAAAAAGTTTAGCATCCTTTGCTAAAATGCCTGCAGGACTGTTTGATGTTCTTGGAATAAAGTTAAACCCAATTTTTTTTGACATGAGCTGATAACATATAAAGCTTCTTCAAGAATAGCCTGACTCTTCCAAGAGATCTGATACATGCCCATTGAGATAGTCAAAGACCTTCTTACCATTTTCTTCCATGCTAAAATTAGTGACGTTCTTCTCCTTTGCCCGTAGGAAGCTTGAAGAACTCCTATTGCCCCTGCTTCTTCTGGTGAGATTGTTGTGGATGATCTTGTTCTTCCTTGTTGGAATTCACCTATATCATTTCTTAAAATTGTAGCAAAACCTGAAGGACAATCCTTAGACACCCAAGCTGCATCTACATTTATTTTTATTTGATCCTTTTCAAGAAGTTTCCAGTTTTTTTTGGTTTGTTTTTGTACTATACATTTAGGTTATCTGGATTATTTTTATTCCAGAAATTGATATGTCTCTGGATTCCTAAGGCAGTTTGAGCTAGTTGATTTTGTTTTCCTTGAAAAGATATGTTGCACCTTTCTTTCCATATTCTAAAGGTTATTTTCCAAAAGCTTAGACCTGCCTCTGCAGACCTATTCATAAAGGAGATCTGGACTTTAGAGATGCTCGTAAAACAAATCTTGCTATAATTGTAAAGTTAGCTTGGAAACTGCTGACTGACCGTAACACCCTTTGGATTTCTCAGCTTCAACCAAAATATTTTAGAAGGAGATCAACCTTAAGAGTAAAGCCTCCAGCTTTTATTTCTTGGATCAGGAAGTGTATCCGTAAAAGAATCAAACTAGTGAAACAATTCAGTATACGGGAAGTAGGAGATGGAAAAACCATAAATATTTCTGAGGACAAGTGGGTTCCAGACTTAAACTTTAACCTTTCACAATTCTATAATAATAGTAACTCTTTTTTAACTCTTTTTTTAAAGAAGAAGTATCTAAATTAGACACAGTAATCATTTATTAAGGTACGAAACACAGCTTAAAGTTGAGAATCTAACTACATAGTTTTTGGAACCTGTGGGAATGTTTTGCAACTGCTGGATAACATTCTTCTTATCCCGGGAACATGAAGAATCTTCAATAATCAACCTCTTCAGAACTACAGCATTCCTTAAGAATAATTTTACAACGTCCAGCTCCCTCGGGTGCCCATTAGATTTCTTGAACTCAACTGATTCAAGGTGAAGCAACAAACGACCCTTTAAACTTTGTATCAGACTATCACCGTAATCACCAACATCCTGATGAAAGGGTGAGGTTCCGTTAAAGTCCTGCAAAACATAAGCTGAACTTAATAATACAAACAATAAAAAACATCTATTGGTAATAATTTGAAAATACAAAGAGACTCTACTGTTACAAGTTGAAAGATTCCTGTTTCAAATTGTGATTCCCTTTTACAAAGAGACGTGACTTTGTAATTTTAATTGGTTCTATGAAGGTCTTTTATGTGCCTTCTCTATTCAACTGAATACAAACACGATGAGAAACATGATTGGTAGCAACTTGACGGTTTTAAGAGTATAAAGACTTACCTCAGCAAAGACGAGCGATTATAGATTATGCGAGGTTTGCAGAAGGTCAAATAATGCTCTTAAAGTCAAACAACGCATAGCCGAAGACACTTCCATATGGATCAAATTGTTAAAAATGAGCTTAAATTGGCTAAACGATTATCCACGAAGGAGAGATCCTGTGATCATGCAGAATAAGAGGTAGCACTTGAGTGTTAAGGAGTTAGGACAAAAAGTATTTTACATTCATTATAGTAGGAAAATAAGATAGTCTACCTCAGATGTTTCGCCTGACAATTTAAGAAGCTTGACATTAGAAAGCCCTGCAAGAAGCTTAACTGTCCTAGTACAAACTTCTCCCTTCCTTTCAGGAAAAGTTTGGTACAAATATGGAAAGTGAATATCTGAATCAACTAGTGATGAACAGCTACTCAAATCAGAAATCTTTCCTACAGTTTCAACATAAATGAGAGAAACTAGATTTGGAGCATGAATCTTAACTGTAGAACCATCTAAATGAGGTGTACCACTGTAATTAGTAAATGGATAAGCACTTCAACACAGGAACTAATATAGATACAACCATATCGTCCCAACTGCATTTGTCTAAACTCAACTGCTCCAGGACAGGGCAGCCAGAAAAGAATTTTAAAGTCAAATCCCTATCGGTAAATCTGATATATGTTAAGCGAAGGATCTTGAGATGTGGAAGATGAACTAGTCCAGGAGGTTTGAGATCAATGTACATTTAAGTCCAGTGTAGTCAATGATTTAGATATAATAAAACTAGGGGGGAAAAGAGAGACTTCGCCCATAAAAGCAACAAGAGTGAGCTCTTCAAGTTTGCAACTTATTAAAGTAGTGATCCATGCATTAACCCGAGATTCATAGGAAACGAATTCAGAAAGGTGAAGACAGAACTTCTGTATATTTGGCATATTATCATGAAATACAGGTAACCTTTTATCCATAAAATTCAGCAATCTTTCAACCTCCAAGAGACGCTTCTCTTTCGGAGCAAAACATGGCCAATCAAGAAAACTGAGAACAGGAACACTGGTCCAGATATTCCTCCGTCTTTTAGATAAAACGCTGGTGCACACAGTACATTTTGTTGGAAGAAACGACAGGATATGTTGAAGTACAGCATCAGGTAGTCTACTGATTATATCCTCTCGTCTTCCCTTCTTCTTCTTCTTTTTCTTTCTATAAATCTTTTGTCATCGCTTGTGGGTCTTCACATCATGAGTTTTCATGATTTTTTCTCTCTGAAACGAAGGGTTCGTAATCAAATTATATCACATCCTTCTGTGACATGTTAACGAAACACTAGAAAATATACAAGCGAAACAAGAAATGCAATAAATAGTTTATAGGTTTAGGACTTGATACTTGAGGTATAACAAAAACGATTATTATTTATTAAATCCAATTCAATTACTATAATACATAGGTTAAAGAGATCAGAAAAAGAGATCACAAACGATATAACACTACAGATTAATTAGATTTGTTGCTTTTAGCATATAACAATCAGAAAAAGAGATCTAGCTAGGTTTCCGGTCGAATACAAAGTGACTCATTAGAAGTTTCAAGAAAAATAAATCAGACATTTCGGTATTCAGATTAAGCAAAATAAGTTTAAGGCATAACAACCTGAGAAATATAAACGAACAATTGGATCGTATCACTTACATAGAGCAATGATGGATGCGAGCGATCACACCGAAATTGGAGATATGTCTGTTGTAAACTATAAAATAGGGATTTCAAAGAGGTTTAAATTCAAAGGAAAGGAAACCTAACTTTGATGTCCTTCATTTAAGGCGGGAGGGACGAGGGATTTGGGTTTCAGGTTTTCTGTTTGGTTTGGATACTACACCCTCCTACGTCTATAAGTTATAACGAAACATCGAGTTTTAGTCGTTGGTTGACCCGTTGGTTGACCCGTTATTGACGGAACTCTAATTCTAAGATGATTTTTTTATAAAGTATTATAGACAACTTAGTTAATGTTTTTGATCCGAATAGAACAAGGGTAAAACAAAAGAGATACTCCATTCATCACTTAAAAACAATTTTTCTTTTTTTTGTTTTTTTATTTTTATCCGGTTAATTTAAAATCTAAATATTTATTTGAGATCTATTAATTTTTTTATCCATATAGATAAGAGGATAAAGGATGTCTCAAATGGATGGAACTACTATATTACCCTCAACAATAGAATTATATTTCTATCTGTATCCCTAATATTATTTATTTTAATTTTCTTTATTTATTTATTTTAAACACACTAATTTTTTTTATTAATAAGGCAAATAGGAAGCGTATTACAAAGAGCCTAACGACAAGCTGGAACCCTTTATTAATTTTTATTCTTTTTAAAAGAATTTACTTTCTTATTTTGGTTTTTATCTCCCTCAAAACAGATCAAAAAGTGAAAAATAAAATCAAACCAAAATTTTAAAGATTTTTTTTTAATAAAATTGGGTTCAGGAACAATCGACCGATACATAACTTGCATGATGACCAATATTTTCGAAATTGATAGATGTGGACAATCATATCAGCCGACTCTTGTTAAAGAAATGCTCATTTTTTAGATATTTTTTAGGATAAAATCGGCATATAAAATGTTTATCATCTGCTGATTTTGGTTTATAAAATTCTTTGAAAATCACATTCATACCAGAATCGGCATATGTTATACATCGTGTCTGTCGATTCTGGTTCATGTTCTTCATTCACGAAGAACAACATCCACAATCGTCAGATAAGTCACTAAATACCTACCGATTCTAATTTACTAAACTCATTTATATGTTTTTTTTTTATAGAATCGGCGGACATGAATCTAACTATTATCTGATTGTAAACAATCGGCAGATAAAATACTTCCATCCTACCGATTTTAGTTTATATAAAATTTTGAAAATCATATTGATACTAGAATCGACAAATATTATGTGTTGTATTTGCCGATTCTGGTTCATATTCTTCAGTCACATACAAATGGCAGGTGAATCACTAAATACCTGTCGATTCTAGTTAACTGAAATAATTTTTAAAAGAAATTAAAAAAATATATATATATATATAAACACTAATAAAAAATAAAAAGAAAAGAAAATATCAAAAAATAAAAAGTTAAATAAATATATAAAAAAGAAGGTTAAAAGAAAAAGTTAAAAAAATTAAAAATTAAAAAATTAATTAATCAAACTAATTTAAGAATTAATTCAATGATTTCAACTAATTAATCAAAGGGTTTATTAGCCTTAACTAAAATAGTTGGATATGGGATTTTGAAGTTACTTCAAAATAACCCTATTTTAATTTATTGGGTAGATCTCAAATAAAATACATAACCGTATAGGTCTTAAATTAATTAGCCAGGTTTTATTTTCAAATGTTATTTTTCCAAAACAATTCCTTACTAATAATTAGTATTGTTATAATTTTCTCTGAAAAATATAAACAATTTTATAGTCATATTATACTCGTTGCTTAGGTTTCTAAAATAGTGACTTTTTGGGGACCAACCTATTTTTTAAGAGACCCTTAAATAATTAGTCCATTTATTTTTGGTGATAAGGGTGTTCTAGTATTGGTAAATGACTAAATTACCCTTTAATTTTTTAAATTTAGTTATTACCCTTATAAATACTTTGTTTTTCTTTTCTTATTTTAATTTATATTAATTAATTTATATTTTTTTATTTTTTAAAAAATTTATTAACATTGGGTTCGGCTAGGTGTTTTATATTTCCTATCCGAACTTCAATCTGTTCTTCGCATGGGAATAACAGAATCATCTAAGTTGATTTTTTTCTTCTAGTTGAACCCAGTTTCAGTTTGATTTTATTCTTTCCTAGCCAAACCCGGTTTGGTTATGCGAAGAAAAGATTGAGGCTCTGCTGAGTCAAAAATAATTCCTAGACGAACACAAGTTTGGTTTGATTTCTTTTATCCTAAACGAACCTAGTTCGATTGGGTATTTTTTATTTTTTCTCCTAACCTACCTTCAATCTGTTCTTCGCATATGAAGAACATATTGAGGTTCAATTTTTTTTTCTTACCAAACCTCAATACATTCTTCGCATATGAAAAACATATTGAAGTTCGGTTTTTTTTTTCCTAAGTGAACCTCAGTCTATTTTTCACATATGAAGAACAGACTGAAGTTCGGCTAAAAAAAATAAAAACCAAACCAAGTTGAACCTAATAAAAAATAATTAAAAAAAGAAAAAAGAAAAACAAAATAAATAAAATAAATAATAACATAATGGTATTTTAGCCATTGCCATAAATATATGGATAAGGAGTTTTCATATTTACTTCATAATGGTCTAATCCCTAGTTGAGAAATGGTCCTCTTAAAAATAAAACGGTCCCAAAAAATTTATTATTTTAAAAAGATTCTTAACGATATAATATTTATAAATATCTGTTTGTGACGAAATTTTAATACATAAAGATAGATAAAAATATATACTAAAAAATTATTCTTTCATTATTTTTATAAAAATTATATAAATACCAAAAAACTCGTTCTGTGGAACACAAAGAGTAACGAATGAAATTGAAATTTTCTTAATACGTGGGGCGAAACCAAATCCACCTTTATATGTGTGGTGTAACGGAGGGAATACATATACATATCCAGTATCTAAAATTGCATAAGTTTTGAGTTTATTATTATAGAACATTAATAGATAAAATACACTTTGATCATTTTATAATTATTCATATGTGCACATACGTCCTCCACTTAAAATAATGTATCACATCATCCTATAGTTTTTCTGCAGTTCAACATCAGCTTCATTGGTTGCCTCCAGACACAAATGAGATTTGTGCATAAACAAATTTCTTCTAATGGTGTTGTTGCCAGGAACCATGAGGCCATCTATATGGTTGGAGAGACCACTATCCACAATCAGACTATCCACAATCAGACTAACCCTTTGGTTGTTAAAGCCTATAACTTTATGTCGGGGCTTAAACTTGTAGAAAAACTTCATCTGAGAAGCTGCACCATTGAGACAAACATGGTCAACAAAAACCAAAAAAAATTCATTCTTTGGAGATTTAGAGCCATTATTGCATACATTGATGCTCTCAAGTCAAGATTTTTATCTGTCAGGTCTAGCCATGCTAACAAATTGATCAATTTAAATGCTCAAATTTTGGCAGTCTTTGCATCCCATCATTCTATAGAAGATTGGTGGCGTGCTTTTTCCCCGCCTCCTGGCTTTAATTCTCATCTTTTTCTTGCTGATGTGCTTTCTGTTATTGTCTTATTTTTTATAAAAATATAGGTATCCATTTATTTAGAAACTTAATATAGGGGCTTGAGCTTCTTAAATAAAACAAAATAGGATAATCACTTAGTAATTTGAAAAGCGTTATATCAAATTATTTTTCATATTGGCTAATATGCCCATGTTTAATTAATGTTTATTATTTAATTAGGTTGGATAATTTATTGTTAATAGTTAGAATAAAATTAATGATTTTTATCTATAGTTAGTGATAGAAACTTAAAGTTTTTATTTTGAGTTTTTGAAGGAAGAAGAAGTAGAAGGAAAAATGTGAGAATTAGGTTGTCCAAAATTTAATTCACCCAATCAAATTGAGTGATTCTAGTGGGAAATTTGAGATCGATGAATCCTTATATAACCTATTAAACAACTATTTGGTATCCCTTGAGGGAGATCCGGCTATGGATGATTGCTTAGATAATGAAGAATTTTTAACCCAAAGTCAAGATGAAACTCAACAACCAAATGGAGCAAATAAAGAAATAAACTGAGAAAGTGAAGATTAACAGCTGAAATCCGTCAAGTATACCTCTATCTTAGCTTTAGTGTCTTTTTTATTGCTCGAAATTGGTCAAAGTACGTAAAAAGAAAATGAATTTTGCAAGTTTTTCAGACGTAGTTACGACCAGGGTCCATACCTACAATGAACTCTTGATGTGATTTGTAGACAGTGGTAAAAAGATCGTTGCTTGGACTTGTGAAGACTTGATTTTAGACCTAATTCTAATTTTAAGAAAATATATACAAAAGATGGTAGCAATATTATAGAAAGAGCTGAGACAAAGGATTCCACCATTAACAAATTTATGTGATTCAGTTAAAAACAATTTTCATACAATTCTTACGTTCAAAGTGATTCTAAAGTATTACCAATATTAGATTTTTAAAATATTAATTGTTAACCGCAAGCATGAAGCATCAAAAATCCCTAGACCAAGCATGCACCATTAAGAGAAAACAAAAATAATTAATCAAAATCATTTAATCAATTTTTAATTCATTACAAATAATCATAAAAAGAATTCTAGAAATTAATTAAATAAAAATTACCACATATTTATTGAAAAATGGCTTCCTCCAAAGCCTCAACAATGGGGTTTAGCTCATCATAGGAAACACTCTCTCAAATGATGGATACATAGCTCAAAAAGTATTTAAAATGAAGAAAAGAATTGACACAGAATTTGATACGTATATATTTGTTGCAAAGAAGAAATGGTGACGATTTTTAGTTGTCACAAAAGAAGCTGAACACAAAAGAATAGGCGTCGGAAATATTCCGCTACGGTAACAGTTTCTTCATCTTCTTCCTCTCAAACAGAATTTTTTTTTTTATCTTCTCTGGCTTCTGCCAACCCTCCCTCAACTTATTTCTCCCCTTCTCTTTATACACTACAACGCCCATATCCTTCAAATTCTCGTGAATAAATTCACGGATGTCCGAGAATATTTTTTTCCCCTTTTTCTTCTCACGCTGTTATCTCTCGATCAATACTTTGATTTTTATTTTAGTTGTTTCCTTGTTGTTCTAACAAGATATCGAAAGGTATAGCAACAAACTTCGGCAAACTAGGAAAGTACAAATCTATTTCATGTTAAAAATATATCCTTCCTGATTTTTTTTATTTCCGTGATTTTGATACGATAATTATGTTTCCATAACTTGCAAAACTTCTCTAAGATAAGGAAAGAAGATTTCCTTGTCTTAAAACCCTTGAAACTCTCAAAAACTAACTACCAAATCTTCACAGATCGATAAGATAGTTTCTCGCCAAAACGTCCAGTCATTAATAACTTAATTACTTTTACATAATAGTAGATAGAAACAACGCTCGTAAGAAGTCCTATTGAAACCAAGAAATACAGGACTGCCTGCCATCCACACCAGAATAGATGGAGTTTTCCTTTTCAATTCAAATTTGAAAGATGGGTGCCTTTAACCATTGCATGGGTGCCTTTATCAATTCTAGAGGTGACCTTATCCAAAATGAGGGTGCCTTTAACACTTTTGCTGGGGTGTTTTTATCACTTTTCAGCCAATTTTTCCACGATTGTTTATTCTTCCAAAAATACTTCAAAACACAATAAATAACAATATTAGTACAAAAATCGAGAGGGAACAATATACAAATTGGGAACAAATCAGACACATAAATGTGTCTATCAAATACCCCCAAACTTATTATTTGCTAGTCCTCGAGCAAACCTAATCTAGAAAATAAAGGTCCTAACTCACTTTCGCAGGTAACGTGATTGCACTTAGTGTGTGCAACAAGCCTTTGAACCCATATGTGTCCCTATTACGAGTTTTGTCTTATGAGGGTTTACAAGAGATATACCCACAAAACCTTTACTCCAAACTCTAAATACTTGTGAATGATTGAGGATAGATACTAAACATGTTATTTAGTTGGCTACAAAATTCTTTGACCATGGAAGAAATTACTCTGTTTTGAATCCAATTGTTGCACACGAGTTTTTACTCAAACGTACTAAAATTCATATATAAGAAAACAAAGTACTACTCAGAAATTCGTACAATGGACCATGATACTCGAAATTTAACAAACCACAATCACATGAATAGATTAAGAAGATGGATATGGAAATAGAAGTGTGCATATATTGACTAAGGTGAACGATGTTTCCCAGAATATCTTTAAGAACATCATGCCAAGATGAACCCTAACGGATTGAGATACGTACCCACTGATCTGGATCCTAATTCTATTATCAACTCAACTGGTATATACAAGGGCCCCAACGGTCAATTTATTGAATTTATACAAGTATTTTTTTACTTTTTATTTTATTTTATTTTATTTTTCTTCGACGACATGATTAGATCTTTTGAATATTAGCGTGTGTTCTTTGTCATCAGATTACATGATAGTTCCCATGGATCCTGCGTTCCATGCTTGCTTAGGCGACGGAGAAAGGGAGAACACAAACATATTGCTATCCAATTGTCTCTTTCTTTCATTTTTTTTATTGGTCAAGTTCAATAAAATAATGGGGCTTGATCTCAATCACTCTACTTCATCCTAGCGGCGACAACAATGCAATACTAGTACCCCACCAAATCAGTTAGAGAAACACAAAAAGTTACAAAAATAAAAACAGAATGTGATATGGTGACGACTCCGAGATATGGTGACGACTATCATGTTATTTATAACACCTGAGCTCTGTCCTTTTACGAATAGACCATTTAGATGGATCCCTCAAATCATACAGCCAAGAAATTTGTTTCCATCTACTTAGGATGGTTAGTGTCATCCTGAATTTTTCACAAGTTTCTAAATTTTGGAGTTTTTGGTACAACTAAAATTTTTAAGTTTTTCTCCCTTACCCCCAAACTTAAATTGAAATAGTCCTCGATGATCTAATGATAATGAATAAGAACATGAACAAAGATTAAAAAGATATAGGGAAGGATATTACCAGCACCGTGTACCAAAAGCATATGGGTTGCCTCCCATAAAGTGCTAAGTTTAAAGTCTTCATTCAGACCAAGAAAGGATTAGTCACAGCTTACGAATCATATAACAATAATCAAAATAATTACGGATCCTTAAAGTTAATCGAGTTTGACTCACACCGTTGATCACAATGGATCATATGAGAGTGGTGGTCATTTTCAAGAAAATGTGTCGTTTAGAATTTTCTAAAATAATCAGGTTTGGTTCCAAAATTTAAGAACTGACACATTTGAGGTTGAAACATTCCCACGTTTGGTAAATAAAATTTTGGTGGGACAACAAAGTCAATTATGCCCGGGTGAACCACATCAACAGAATGACAGGTTTCTAATGACTGAAATTCATTCTGGACAAAATCAGGCTCAGGGAAAAGTGTATGACGATAATCTCTTAAAATGGTAGATGCACATATGTCAAGCCCCAAGTGAGGGACTTTAAGCAGGGATACTTGAAAATCACAAGAATCATCGGTACCCAAAACTTAGGTGGACATTACTCTGAAATTCTTCTGAGGACTGGTTACTCAAATGATCCAAAAGAACATCATCATCAAAACCATACAACGGGTTATCCAAGGTGTTCATAAAAGCCTCTTCTTCTAAATTACTGAATCCAAGAGGTTCATGACATTCATATAATGGATTGTTAAACACATTGCTTTGTAAAGGATCATGAATACTTCTACAGTTTATGAAAACATACTCACTCATATTTAAAATCTCTACGAGTCTATCATCCTCATCAGAAACTATTGTCTTTGAATCGTTAGACTCTAAATTATTAGTCTCAGGACAAACTCGTTCCTTTAAACCATCACCGTCTTCATAATAATAAGGAAATATTTCACCGTTTATAACAATGGTATCTCTAGTTGAATCCTTTTCCTCTTGAATATGTAAATAATTATCAACATTATTAGGATTGGAACTAGAAACATCATTATTATCATGAAGCTATAATGGTGTGAAAATTTCCTGATCGTTATAACTACGGATTTTAAACTCTTCATCAACACTCTCTTCATCATTCATAATAATATGAAGATGATCGAACCTTATTTGAAAAAGTAGTATCTTCAATTCTAACCTCGTCCTCTAGCTTAGGTAAATATTTGTCATTATTATCAAGGGTAAAATTGGAAACACTATTTTGGCAATTAAATTTATCTTGAGCAATATTAACATCTAATCGTTCTTCTTATTCAATTTCATCTAAATGTGTCTTAAGTTCACTGGGAGCGGAATTTAAAGTTGCAAGTTCTTTATTCTTTTCTAATGAATCTTCATAAAATTCCTTCATTAACATCTCACTCCTGCGTGTCGGATCAGTTATCTGCTTGAGTGATTCTTCTAAAGTCACAATAGGTTTATAAGGATTACTAGGTCGCAACTGCTCGAGGGGTTCTTCTAGAGAAGAATTACTCATTGTTGCAATTCGTTTCTTCGTTTCTAATTCAAACCTGTTTGTATTCTCAGTCAACTGCTTGAGGGCCTCTTCTAGAGAAATAGAAGGATCATGAATAGTACCAGGGCTCAACTGTTTGATTAAATCCTTTAAAGACGAAGAACTCAAATTTTGCTTGTTTTCACGTTCATATGACTGGTGCGCGTATGAATAGTAATTGGGATCACCGTGGTATGAACCATAACTTCCAGAGGGTTGGTAGTGATCCCAAGTATTATCCACACTATGGTCATAGTACGGGTAATGTACGGTTTGAAAATCAGTCGGATATTCATTGTATTGGCTATCGTAATACTAGTTCGACATGTTTTTTTTTGTGCAAATGGAAATGCAAGGTTGACTACAATAGGTAAGCTCAGGTTACCTTGGAAAAATATACTTACAGTCAAAGATTGGTGAAAGGTACGAAGCTAAGGCTTGTGGAATTTCAGCTGGTAACTCCCATCAGGCCCAAGGCACGGGTTCAACTTACTTTTCCACGGGTTTTCCTAAAATCGGTAGTCTGACGAATGCAAAATGTTGTGTGTGCATGGTATTTTTTTTTATATACAAAATAAAATAAAAGATAAAATAAATATATATAAATAAAAAAATTAATGGAAAATAAAAATTGAGGTATACTACTTACCTTTTTTGGTAGGCAATTTCCACAATAAATTGTAAAAATGTACCTGCACAATAAAGACAAAAAGAATACCCAGATAAAATCTAAAAAGGAAAAAAAATAAAAAAATAAATCCTAATTAACCTAATTAAAAACTAAACATAAACAAAATCTAAAACCCTAACCTAAAAACAAGTCCGCCTCGGCGGCGCCAAAAATTGATGTGATTTGTAGGCAGTGATAAAAAGATTCGTTTCTCGGACTTGTGAAGACTCGATTTTTATACCTAATTGTAATTTTAATCTAGCAAATATATACAAAAAATTGTAGCAATTTTATAGAAAGAGCAGAGACAAAGGATTCCACCATTAACCAATTTATGTGATTCAGTTAAAAACAATTTTCATGCAATTCTTACGTTCAAAGTGATTCTAAAGTATTACCAGTATTAGATTTTCAAAATATAAGTTGTTAACCACCTGCATGAAGCATCAAAAATCCCTAGACCAAGCATGCACCATCAAGAGAAAACAAAACTAATAAATCAAAATCATTTAATGAATTGTTAATATATTGCAAATAATCATATAAAGAATTATATAAATTAATTAAATAAAAATTAACACATATTTATTGAAAAAATGGCTTCCTCCAAAGCCTCAGCAATGGGGTTTAACTCATCATAGGAAACACTCTCTTAAATGATGAATACATAGCTCAAAAAGTGTTTAAAGTGAAGAAAAGAATTAACACAGAATTTGCTACGTATATATCTATTATAAAGAAGAAATGGTAACAATTTTTATCTGTCACAAAAGAAGTTGAAAACAAAAGAGTAGGAGACGGAAATATTCCGCTACGGTAACGGTTTCTTCATCTTCTTCCTCTCGAACATAATTTTTTTCGATCTTCTCTGGCTTCTACCATCCCTCTCTAAACTTGTTTGTCCCCTTCTCTTTATATACTAAAGCGCCCATATCCTTCAAATTCTCGTGAATAAATTCACGAATATCCGAGAATATTTTCTTCCCTTTTTTCTTCTCATGATGTTATCTCTCGATCAACACTTTGATTTTTATTTTAGTTGTTGCCTTGTTGTTCTAACAAGATATCGAAAGGTATAGCAACAAACTTCGGCAAACTAGGAAAGTACAAATCTATTTCATGTTAAATATATATCCTTCCTGAGTTTTTTCCTTTTCCGTGATTTTGATACGATTATTATGTTTCCATAACTTGCAAAACTTCTCTAAGATAAGGCAAGAAGATTTCCTTGTCTTAAAACCTTTGAAACTCTCAAAAACTAACTACCAGATCTTCACAGATCGATAAGATAGTTTCCCGCCAAAATTTCAAATCAAATTTGAAGGATGTGTTCCTTTAACCATTGCATGGGTGCCTTTATCAATTCTCGGGGTTCCCTTATCAAAAATGAGGGTGCCTTTAACACTTTTGTTGAGGTGTTTTTAACACTTTTTAACCAATTTTTCCACGATTGTTTATTCTTCCAAAAATACTTAAAAACACAATAAATAACAATATTAGTATAAAAGTCGAGAGATAACTGGGAACAAATCAGACACATAAATGTGTCTATCAACTCCTAGCCATAAAACTGTAAAATTAGGGAAAACCCAATAATAAATTGTTTACGGCAAGTTGTAGCATTTATTAACTGGACGTAATTATGTGCATGGGTAAATTTAACGCTATTGAATGTACTTTTTACGGACAGGTTGTAGTGCCAAATAACCTGACCCTGACCACATCACGGTTAGTTGAAAATGATAAAACCCAAGTGTAAAGTCTTTTGGATGATGGTTTTTGAATTTACGGATTGGAAAAAGTGTTTATGGCCAAAAAAAAATTTGACATATTTTTTAAAACCAAATTTATGGTTCGATTTGATGCTTTTTGACCTGGCCGTAAATGTTATTTTTCCATCTTAGTCTAATCTTATGATTTTTTTGGTTTATAGCTTGTGGCTCAACCTCACTCAATGGATGATCAATCTCCATCTAATAAAATTATGACCGAAGAAACGATCGATCACTATTTGAACAATTTGGTAGGTTCCAAAAGATGTGTTTTTAATTCTTTGACCTATATTCTAATGTTTTTTCTACCTTTGCGTTCTTAATTTGTTGTAGACATGGGAAAATAAAGACGATGCAAAGGAGTGGGCTAAAGAACATGGGAAACTAAAGATGCGTGTGGTGGTTTTTAACAATCAAGTAAATAACGCCGCTTTCAAATGGCTTGTGAGTTTAGTGGAGAGTATAAAATTCATGACAACAAGGGTACCGTGTATAAATGAAAGACGAGGAAAGAGAATACATAATCTATGAGAAGACTGGATCCCCGTTGAAGCTTCAATATCAGCTCAATAACGAATTTTTTTTTTTGATTCTTAATAAAGTTGTGTGTGGTCGTCATAACCACGCACCTCCGGAGAGTTTGCTAACACATTTTTCTGATGCACGACTGGCTCCAAATGAAATTATGATGGTAGATTCCATGAAATTATTGGTTTCATGAAAGTATGAAACCTATTGATAACCTCAGACACTTGAAGCAAAGACACCCAAAGAATGTTTCTTCTATGGAGACCATCTACAATGTACAAGTAAAAACTGAGAAGTGAGACATGACAAGAAAGGAACAAATGCAAATTAATGTATTTGGTGGAAATTTATAATTACACAGTGTTCCATGAGAAGATGAGGATAAGCAATAAAACATATTTTATTGGCTAATTCGGTGTCAATTAAGTTTCCAAGGTGCTCCCATCAAGTACTTCTAATGGACTGCACATGTAAAACAAACAAGTATGAGCTCCCGGTCTTAAACTTTGCCGGACAAACATCTACAAGGTCTCCTTTTAGAGTTACATTTTTTTCTTGAAATACGAGACAAAAGAAAGTTATATGTGGGCATTAGAACGAATGAAGTTATTCTACTTAAAAGGTTATACTCCTAAGGTGGTCATTACAGAGAATGAAATAGCATTGATGAATGCAACAAAGAGGGTTTTCCCGGATGCCTTTAACCTTCTTTGCACGTTCCACTTGTGGAATAATATTTAAACTAAGTGCAAGTTCATCATTCAACCACCAAGAAAAGATGAAGGAGAGAATAAGGAAACTATCGGTAGATCAACAGGAAAAATAAAAATAAAAATTTGAGAACGATGACAAAGTGGTGTAAAATGGGTTAATTTTTCAAGAGAGTGGGATGCCTTGGTTTTATCTATCACATAGGAAGATTATATATAAAATGAATGTACGATATTGGCGCATTGGCAAAGTTACCCAATTGTAGTAAAGTATTTGTTAGAAAATTGGTTGATTCCGCCAAAGAGAAGTTTGTATTTGCGTTCACAAAAAAATATAAACACTACTTGCAGCCTTAAATACCGCTGCACGATGGATTTTTTACGGGTTTCTAAGCCATGCACGACTACTTTCTCCGTGATAGTTTGAAAGAAATCGACGTATAAAACACGTCAAATATTTAGACGATCCTTGGATCCGGGAAAAACTTATAATATATCAGCATTGGGAAATTGAGAAGATTTTGTACGAAGTGGACCATTTTAGGTTGGGAAACTTAAGGGGAGAAGAGTGTGTTTCCCCAATATGTTATGTTTGGGACTCCCATGTCGGCATGTGATAACTATGTACAAAGACAATATGATCCCAATTCAAGATATTGACCCCTTTTGGCAACAACTATCATTAATGAACCAATTCCTGATAGTGATTTCAGATGAGAGTTTGCCGATAGTGAAATTGGAAAAGTACAGCCGAGAAGTACTCTACATTAAACCAGGAAAAAAAGGAAAATTTGGTTGAGTAACTTAAGTAAATTTTTCTTTCCCCATATTAGGTACGATATTAGCGAACCAACTAAGGCCTAGTACGAAAGACTCAAGGTCGTTAAGAGGGAAGAAAAAAAAGCAATTGTTGGATGAATAAAATAAAAGATATCGTTGGTTATGAAGGAATGTAGAAAATGTATGAAGTAGAGGATGAGAAGGAGGATGTCGTAATAACGTCTAACAACAAGCGTAGTCGTACTAAAATAGAAAAAGGTGGACCAAACCAAAAATATGTATTTCATGAAGTTCTGGAGTTTCCGACCTAAGGGAATTCAACAATCTAAGTAAACATCAAACAAAACAGTCAAACTAAATTCAACATCAAAAGTTAACGTGAAAAAAAAAGCCCTGGTGGTTCTAAATGCACAATTAACTCGATTAAGTTGGGAGAAAGAGACGATTCATATTGGTAACAGATTGATGAAAGCCGCTAGAGATGATGAAGGTAAAATTTACCGACGTACCTATATCTTCTATGAAGACTACTTGGCGTATATTCCCGATATTATTCGTGAGTACATTAAATCCACTGATGACATTAATGGCGACGAGGATTGTGGTTACCATGTCGTCATGGATCAACTTGGACCTTTTAGTGGAGCTAAAGATTACAGTATGGATCAATGCAGCTATCTAAGGAAAAAAATGTTGGCTCAACCACGCAAAAACCGTGTTTTTACAAGTCAATGATGAGAACGAGGAGAAAAAAAGATGGAGATAAATAGAAAGTTTGTTGAATTTGAACGTCGTTTACACGACAACATTAACTTGACTTAGGATTATTTGATGAGCATGCCGATATGCAGGCACTTACTCACTGAAACATTCTTTTGTGTCGTGCATTATTTCTCACTCGCAATGGCTTTTACATTCAAACCAACAAGAACATCTTGTGCCGAACAACTTTCTCGTAGAAGAGTTGTGCTTAAGCACGTACAAACATGTCATTTTATCGGTCTCCTATTAAAATAATGAAGTTCATTACCACCGTTGAGGAACCAATTCGAAACTGAATATCCAATGGTTGGTGTAATAAGTACAAACACCAAATAGAACTTAGGAAGGTGACTAAAATATCGAAACCCACTTAATCATTTGTAGTTGGGTAAATACGATAAATGGTGATGATTATATAATAAGAACTGTATTTTGAATCACACATTATGAATGAAATCTTTTGTTGACTTGTGTTTTGTGTTTGCTCAAAACAATCTATTTCATTTAATGTATTATTTACGGCTAGGTAATGCCCAGTAGAAACCCATCCATAACGTACACTTGGAGAAAATTATGGTTTCAGGAACAATTAGGGATACGTTTTACCCAATCCGAACCCAGCCATAACTTACAATTGACTAAAAATTGTGTTTCCAGAAAAAATTACGATTAGGTTTTGCCCATTCGAACCCAGTAGTAAATGTAACTTTCAGTTCAGTTTGCAATTTACGGTTAGATTGGTCTAGTAAATAGTAAAAACCTAGCTGAAAAATAAAAAACCGTGCTCGTTCTTTTTATTTACGTATAAAAATAAATATTATTTGATTCTTTTGTAATGTAAATAAATTTTAAAAGCACTAATATAATAACTAATACATGTACCGTTTTCGTATGTAATTTTTTCCTATCTATATCCATTATATCATTTTTCTTGTCTTGAGTCTTCTTCTTGCCAGCAAGATTCAGGAGAATTTCATCGCCTTCGGATAATTATTTATCACATGAGGATAACCAAAATGATAATACCATGCCAGGTAATCTTCTGCGCATAACTTTGTGCCAAAATACGGAACCACTTCATCCATTTGGATTTGATATATGTCTTGAAGGAGGTTGTTCCAAATCCATCGTTGGTTCTGGGTCGTAGCTAATTATGATATTATTGTTGTGGATCATGGAGCCAGTAACACATGATTTAAAGGCTTCCCTACGAAATATGCTTTAGACATAACCAATTTGGCAAAGAGTTCGACAAGGATTAGCCATTAAGAACCATATCGGATGAACAAAGGTCCGTTGTAGCTTTCCAAACACACGAGTATCTTCTTCATCTTTTTTGAGTCTCAAAACCACATTTTCAGATGTCAAACTATTCAACTCAGCCTTTAACTCAACTATCTTAGCCTCTTTCTTCTTTCGATGAGTACCTACGAAGGGTGTTTCTTTCTTGTAGGTAAAGTATCAAACTCTTCCCGGGTTAAAGATAGAGTATGCCTTATGGTGGGAAAGTAGTCGTATATCCATGACAGTGTGAAAATAAAAAGTATAAATAAGAGAACGCTGTAAAATTAACATTAAGAATATAAAAAACATTGAAATTAACCACATAAATTACATGGATAAGACTAATACTCCTGGCAATTTGAGTAGCTTCAACCCTCGAGGCTTTTCTAAGGCTCCCAAGTAAATATGCGAAGGTGGCAGTGGTAGTTTTGTAAAAGTGGTAGAAATGTGTTCGTTCGTTGAGACTTGTGAAGATTCATTTTAGAGATAATTATGATTTAAAATAACAAATTTTTAAAAGATTGTAAGATTATTGGGAATAACTATGACTTAGGATTCCGCCAAAATCACTTCTGAGTGATTCCTACAATGATTCTTAACAATTATAGCTATTGACTCTGTTTCTTTTCCAAAAATAAATTTCTAAAACATTAACTGTAAATCATAAGCATGGTGTATCAAAAGCTCATAAGTCCCAGCATACACCATGAAAAAAAATCACAACTAATTAAGAAAAATCATAAATCAATTAAAAATCAATGTGAAAAGTCATAAAGAATCAAAAAATAGTTACTATTCACATGAAATATGACTTTGTACATTGTCCCAGTGATGGGTTTTAGCTCATCATGCTCAAAACACTATCAAAAGATAGAAACATAGCTCAAAAGTGTTTGAAAAGAAGAAAAAAACAAAAACAAATAACACGGGAGAATCTACAACATTGTTAATCATTGCAAACTATGTTTTGTCACGGTACTGGAACAACTTTGTTGCTAAAGGAATTTATTTTGCATCTTCTTCTTCTTCCTCGAGTAGGTTAGGTTTATTTTTTTCTCTGAATTTTCCGGCCACACTCTCCCCCTTTCTTTCTTCGATTTTTTCAGCTTATATAGGTTTCTGAAAACCTAATTATCCTTCCTGAATTAATAAGGACCCAAAAATCTCTCCAAAACCAACTCTAACTTATGTGTTTATCTCAAACCCGAGAATAAACTTTTTTCCGGCCTCCCTCCATTTTTGATCTGTTTTTGCTTATATAGGTCTTGAAAACCTCTTTCTTCACGTGCAAACTTCCTTATTAGCTAACGACTCAATATCTTAATCCAAAACAAACTCAAAACTCGTTTTAATCAACACCATAGAAAAATCAGTTTCCGGCCAACACATAGATTTTTCAACCGTTTTTCACGACTAGAAACCCTCTGATCGACGTGTTTTAGTTATGTCTTCATGCTGTGATATCAACTACTCTTTTAAATCCCAAAAATCTCGGTCTTGAAACACCTCAGGTAACTTTCACACGTAAAGAATTATTTTCCCGCCACTTTCGGATTTGAACTCAAGAAGAAGGGTGCCCCTAATCCAAACATAGGGTTCCTTTAATAATTCTCCTTGGTGCCTTTGTCACTTTTCGAGTCAATTTTTTCACAAATGTTTATTTTCCAAAAACACCTACAAACATATATAATAACGCAATAAATACTTTGAGCACTAACAATATAAAGAATTGAGAACAATTCAGACACAAAAATGTGTCTCTCAAATATCCCCAAACTTATTATTTGTTAGTCCTCGAGCAAATCTAATCTAGAAAATAAAAATCTAACTCACTTTCGTAGGAATCACGACTACACTTAGCACGTGCAGCTAGCCGTTAAACTCCTAGGTGACCCTAGAGGAGGAGTGTTGTCTCGTGAGGGTTTACAAGAGGGATACTCACAAAACCTTTACTCCAAATTTTATCTACTTGTGAACGATTGAGGGTAGACACTAAACATGCTATTAAGTTGGCTACTAAATTCTCCGGCTATGGGAATCATTACCATATATGAGTCCAATTAGTAGACGAATTTGCACTCAGCGTACTAAAATTCATATAAAAATTCAAAACTATAATTAGATAGTCGTTCAACCACGATACTCAGAATCTATCAAAGTTCAATCACATGAATAGATTTAGAAGATGGATATGAATATGATGAAGTTTGCACATGTTGACTAAGTTGAACGGTGTTTCCCATATCTGTCTGAAGGTCAGTGCCAGGATGAATCCTAATGGATTGAGATACGCTCCCACTGGTCTTAATCCTTATACTAATATTGACTCAGCTGGTATATAAAAGGGCCCCAGTGGTCGATGACAAAAGTTTTAGGTTTATGTCTTATCTTTAATTGTGATTTAGATTTGCTCAATTTAAGATTGATATGAATTTAATTTGAATAGTTTGGTAACATGATGTAATCTGCCCAGTTATTATAATAATCTTGTAAAATCAATATTTTAGGTTTGAGTCGTTGGTTTGTTGTGAATTTTGGATATATTACATATACATGGGGAACTTATTTCTAGCCCATCTTATTTTCTTTATTTATCTAAAACCCATCATTAAGATACATTATGTGAAACCCATAATTTATGATAATAATATTTGTTTACTAAACTAACCTTTTATCTAAATAAAGAATCTAATTTAGATATTTATCGTATTTTAATTTAGATATTAACAGCCGGTGAAAATTTCTTTATTTTATGGTCGTTGAAAAATAGGTAAATACCAAGTACAGTGAAAATCCCCAAAATCTTGGGTTTTATAATTTATCACCCCCATCCTAAAAAATTTCGTTTCCTCTTTTTAATTTTTTCTTCAACCTTCATAGTCGAATTGGTGAACCTGTTTAGCCAAAAAAAAGGTTGGATCTTCTTCATTAACTCCATCAATCAACATATAATAAACTAATCGGTAAAATCTCTACCTATTTTTTATTTTTTTCGGATTATCACATTTTCTTTTTTCAGGGTTACCATTTTAATTTATTTAGTAGATGTTTTCTATTTGACGTTGCAAATAAAACTTGTTAATGATTACTAAAATCTAACTCCTGATTGATCATGTAAACATTTGTTTTTGGTATCTTTGTAATTTTTTGAAATATCAATCCATATATCACCATCCAAGTACTGATTTTTTACATTTCACAAAATCACCCGTAGTGAATCTATGATACATCATTTGAATGATTTGGTTAGGATATGTCATTTTCTAATTGGTATTTCTAATGAATTTTATGTTAGAATTTTCTCATTCACTAACTATGTGATTTTTTTAACTATCACAAATTCTTCTTCTTAATTTAGTTTTAAATCTGATTTATGACTAAATTTTATGTTAATAACCGTGTTTTATTCTTGTCTTAGATAAATTAAAAGATGGTAAAAATTGGTGATAATACGGATGTTCATAGTGAATCTAGATCCGATGATTTCGAGAATATGCGGCCGAAGAAAAGGAAAACCACTCACCGTTCTGAAGCCGGCGCATTCAAAAGTAAAAAAACTGGTACTAACATCTTTTTTTTATTTGTTAAGTCTAGTTGGGATCCATATGAAGATTTTATGCTAGGTCTGAGTGTGATGGGTATTATTAAGGTGGTATTTAGTTGGGTTCTTGAGTGTACAACAGACTCCAACACAACTGTGCAAAGTTGATTCAATCGAACTTAATTTATGTTCGTGTACAGAATCGAACACAACTGTGTGACGTTGGTATATTTTGGTAATTTGGTTCTTACTAAACTAACACTCACTAATGGTGTATAATTAAAATGCTGCATTCGCGATTAGTTATTTCAAATGTGGTTCTCCGCTTTTATGTTCATATTCTAACCACTTGATAATTATAATAGTTATGACCGGCGACATGTTCCTGTTCCGTTTTATCGCAGAAAATTGAATGAATTTTTATAGTGTGATGCATAAAATTGAATGCATGTTCGTTTTATGTTCTCATTGCTCTATTTACACTTTGTATATTGTGACACTGAATTTTGGGGTGTGTGTATATTGTGACACTGAAAAAAAGAAGTCAGGTCTGATTAGAATATGTTTTACCTGTTTTTGAAAAGTTTGTGTAAACTGTCGATATCATTAAATTAGTGATGTGTAAAATGCTTTTTTCCACACATGGTTATTGTGATACAGTCAAATATCACCCTTTTAATTGTAAATAACTTAATGTTGCCAATTTAACATATTGATGTATTTGTTTGTTTGTTTTTTCTCTAGATCCTTTGAACAATTTTCTTATTCTATCCCTATCTGCACCTTTCTCGTATGCATGATTACATAGAAACCAAAATTTGTCAATTGTATCATCTGTTTTACAAAGTAACATATAAGTGCATGTATATGTATTTCTTGGTCATGTTATACGATTTAAAGTAGCGATGGTATCAGGTGAATGCATGTGCCATTCTGGTACATTATTTCCATCCTTTATTTTTTATGCAACCTATGGTTTAACATGTGTCCCTCCCTTCATAAAAACTTTATAATATCACAAGTTAGAAATGAGGGAATATAGAACAAGGGACATGGCACTATTATGATGCAGGTTTTTAGTATACTGTCGCATTTGCACTTTTGAACATTTGTTACCTTCCAGGCTTCCAGTTGTAACTTTTATTATTACCAAGGACCCACTTTTATAGCTTTGAAGAATAAACGAGCTACTGTGTTTAGAGTTGGTACCTAACGTGACTTCTTTCACACTACCGTTGTAACTATATTCCTTGATTCTTTTTTTCTCTATGTAAATTTTCCCTTTAGAAATAAAATGGGGAAACTTATTTGTGTTCTTTGATTCTTTACTTGTTCGTTGTAACTTATTTAGAATATGTTTTACCTGTTTTTGAATAGTTTGTGCAAACTGTAGATATCACTGAATTAATGATGTATAAAATGTTTGTTTTCACATATGGTTATTGTGATACAGTCAAATATCACCCTTTTAATCGTGAAAAATTTAATGTTGCCAATTAAACATATTGATGTATTTGTTTCTTTGTTTCTGGATTTTACAAGGTTGTTTAAAGCTACTTTTGCAAGTTTGAATTTCCATGACATGGAAGATAGGGGGATAACCTTCAATGAAAAACATTTGGAAGCTCTTGTATCGTGTCCCTTTTCTCATATTTTCACCGGTTTGTAATTTATGAAATCTACAATTATCAACTTGTTTCTTTGTGATAATTGTAATTTTTTACCCGTTATACTTGTAATTAGATGAAATATATAGTTATCACATGTACAGATTTGATAACTACAATTATCATAGCATCCACCAAGGATCGGAAACAACCCATTGGTTACATACATCACAATAAGCAGTATCTTCTCTATAGCTGTAGTATGTGTATACTGAAGTGTCAAAATTGTCAAACTTTTAATGACACCTTTAAAATGTTGTTGTACAAGACAATTGCAACACACCTAAAAAAGACTCCCTCCTCGTAGTATATATACCAGTAGAAGATGCAATAAGAAAGTTTGACCTTGAATAACTTAAAAGATAATGTTTTTTTACAGATATCCATTCAGTGAAACACATCGGCATTAAAAAAATAACATTATTATACTTCAACTAATTGGCCATATATCACACTAACTAATTATGCGTAAAAATTGGATTATTAAAAAAAAGATTATTTATTATTAATACTAGTAGGATTAAGGCTAATTTGGTCGGGTTAAATATTTGAAAAATTAAAGTCAATTAAAAACTTACTATTTTTAGCTATAAATCATATTTTTGGATAGACATATAAACCATCTTAATGATGGGTTTATATAAGAGAGAGAATCCATTTCTGGGTTTCTCAGATATCCCATTATATATAATTGTCTCTGAAATATTCACCTAGAATTTAAAGACGATTGGATCAAGTTAGCATATTGAAACTCATAGTATAAGATTATGCAGTTAGTGTGTTTGCTTAAATGCTTGAAAGAAAGACACGTTATTTGCCATATGTTTCTAAGCCATGATTTGTTAGTGTTGTTTGTAAAAATAATTTACAAAAAGGAAATGAGTTCATGTTTTCCCATTAGATGGAACTTGGTTCCATGCTAACGGCGGATAATGATTTCCGAGAGTAAAACGGGTTATGATTCCCAAGAGTTAAATGGGTAATGATCCCCATGTATGAACTTATGTTCCTGACTATCGATGGCGGTTGTCCGTGCCGGATAAACAATAGGTGAAGTACGACCCAAGGACATTCGTACCATGAACTCATAAATTGGAATCATGATTGGATAATGTATTGGAAACATTATTGGTATTGTGATTGTTGAATATAACATTGATTAATTGAAGTTGTATTATATTTCATGTTATATGTTCTTCGTTGATAACTAAATTGATTTGTTTCCGCATCTTTAGAGAATGAGGGTGCATTCTATTGAGCTGTCATCTCACCCAAATTGACATTCCTTGCAGATTTCATTAAAGGTGGAAATGGAACTAAGAAGTTAGTACCTTGATGATCGTGTTGTGTTTCTTGTAATTGCTTGAAGTGTCATTTAGCCTAAATGTTTTGTTGAAATGTTGTTAGTAAATTCATATGCTTAAATTTATGTATCTAAAAGTTCCATTGTTTTTGGTGAAATAATTAAATAATAAAATCTATGCATTTGTCTCGTTCCGACCCGTAACGCCTTGAGTTCGGATCTCCATATGGGTTTGACCCTGGTCCGAAGCTCAGGGTGTTACACCGTTAGTTGACTTTTAAAAGGTCAATTAATATAAAACACTTCCTGACTATCTTTCTGGCCAATTTCCGGCCGTTTTCCTAAATTCTCCGATAATTAATGGACATAGAACTATCATTGAAAATTTGATAAGGAAAGAGATAGTAGGATACTAAAGAGGATTTAAAGATAGGACAAAGGATATCGACTAAATTCTGAAAGAACATTTAGTAATCATTATCATGTTGATCCAGATGGTAATTACATGTTCAAGATGATGACAATGATGATGAAGGACGACATTATTGGCTTACTAGTTTAAGAATCTTAAAGTAGGAGTGTTGTCATCAAATGAGGTGAGAATCTATAACGAACTCTTTCGTACTCATTATTTGTTTTACAAATATATGTATTGTGAACTGCATGCATATCTTTTCTACTATATGATATGTGTAAGCATATATATATATATGTATTGTATTACAAAATAAATTTCTTTTACATTTTGGATGGGATTGGATCTTAAGAAATAACTAATATCTCTATTTTGGGAGTCCTTATTTATTTTCAAAAGATACTTTTTTTCATTGACTGGAAAGTGGATATAACTTTATTTATTGTTTGAATGAAAAGAATGATACTTCCTGTTGTTTGAGTATGAGATGTCAGTCTCAAAATTATACACTAGATTTATGTATTTATAGGTGCGGTCGTGATTTATGTACGTGGGAGAACGTCGCCATATTATTATTATTTTAGTCGGGATAACTCATGTCTCATACATGGATGTTTACTGTTCTTTAAAATTACTTTGAAAAAGCTATTATATTATATTGTGGTGTTTAAAGGAGATGATGTTGAGAATCTTATATATGATGGATGAATTACACATGGTTTGAATGGGCACTCCACGATAGATTCTTCTGTTGGATATAATGTTACCACCATTAGTTTTCTTTGAATGTTTGCTATGTAGAGTGCGTGTATGATTGAGATACTGGTAAGGGCACAAATCTAACTATGACTATGTGAAGGGCGCTTTAATGATCATTGAAGAATCCGTAAGAGTTAACTTTACTACTCCAAAGGATTATGTCACTCAACTATTATTGTTCTGACTGTGTGCCGGATGATTGGTTGGTAACAATTATATTTATGTACAACTCTACATTATATGATATGATTTAATTGCTTTTCCGTGTTTTTTTTTATCGGTTTTCAATAAAACATGCATTGTTTTCAAATCATGTCGGTGATTACTAGAAAGTTAGTTATTATTTCTACTGGGAACCCATTTGGGGATGATGTTCTCACTTTATTCCCACTTTAGTTTTCATAGGCTGATGAAGTAATGTTCGTGGTGATGATCGTTCAAGACATGAAGCTTCGAGGAATCGAGTTAGTTTGTTGATTTGCTTTCGCTATGTTATATATATATATATATATATATATATATATTGAAAATAAACCCATTATTATAAATGTATCATTTGAGAGGCATTTTTATATGTATATTCTCAGAGTGGGTTTAGATTTGGGTTAATCTTATTTAGATCTCTATAGTAAATGCTTAAGAAGATATTTAGATTCATTGTGCCTCAGAATGTAGCTTAATCTCTTAGATTATTAAGTAGGTGAATTATGAGCGCTACAATGAGCATTAACTATATTTACCGAGATAACATCGAAGATTAGGGTGCCAAGGGAATACAACAAGTACGTTGTAGATGTACGCCTAGCTCTTTTTTCATCTATCACCTCTCCTGATCTTTCCTTCTCCAAATTATCTCCAAACTTTTTTCTCAAATTACATAACAAGATTTTTTAGTCATGATACTAGGTTTACCTGCAATCATTTTTGGTTCATCTGGTTTATCTTCAGCAACCATATGGAACTCCGCTTCGACTTCTTCTCTCTCCCACCCAAGTGTGTCATTAACCAGGATATAAAGATCATACCAAGAAAGATTATTGTTGAAACCTTCAGACACAAATTTTCCTTCAACCTTGAGGACCATAATTTGTTTCATATTGTCCGGAAGGATTTTCCTCTCGCCGAGGAAAGATGAAGAGTATTAGTTGCAGGCCAGTATCTTCCCCTGAAGGCACTGACAACGACAACATCATACACCAATTGTACATTGTAAATTGTAATGAATATCCTCTTATTTGTCATCAATGTACGACTTCAACACATTCTTCACCCAAAGGTCAAAAATGATCCCTCTGATGTTTTAATTTTTTTACTGCAATTGCATGATCCTATATAAATCATAAGAAAATATTGTTAAACAAATAAAAAATAAAAAAACAATAAATTTTGTATTTTTATGGTAGACTATTACCTGCATCTCACAAACTTTAGCATCCCAAAATGCTTAAAAATCCGAAAAGGATTGCATACTGGGGCCTCCCAGGCAACAAAATTGTTTTGTCTTTTGGAATATGATTGTCTTTTGGTGAATATTTCCTCCCCGGTTTCTTTTCCTTTTGTTGTTGTTGAGATGGACCAAAATCGTGTGCTTCTTCTTTTCTTCATCATCACTTTCTTCCTCTTCACTTTCTTCTTTATCAACACTTTCTCCCTCTTCAATAACTTCATTGTCATGTTCAATCTCTTCCCTAACAAATTCATTTTGTTGAGATGGACCAACATCTTGTACTTCACCATCTTTCCCCAAAGTTTTTTTCTTAAGGTTCTTATTCAAACCTTTATTATTATCCCTTAAGTGAACACCACGGCGACGGGTGGGCATGTGATAGGTGTTAAATTATTCTTCTTCTTTTTCTTTCCCTTTCCAGGATTCCTACACCATGATACATACATTTAGGTTTGGAAATGTCATATAAATGAAGACATACAAGCAATAAAAATACAAATATTTTCAACCTAAGTAAATTTACGGTAAGGTTGTATGTACTCGAACCTAGCCATAAATGTAAGTTGAGGGGAAATATAAGTGTCCATGAAGATTTACGGCCATATACTTGCAAAAAATACCCAATCGTAAAATATTTACGGTTAGGTTTATAAAAATCAAACCTAGCCGTTAAAGTAAGTTGGGGAAAATCTAAATATCCAGGATATTTTACGGTCATGTATTTGGAAAATATTCAATCGTAAAAATATTACAGTTAGATTTACAAAATTCGAACCTAACCATAAAGGTAAGTTGGGAAAAACATAAATGTGTATTTATGGTTATGTATTTGAAAAAATACACAACTGTCAAAACATTAAGGCTATGTAAACTAGTTTTGAACTTAGTCGTACAATATTTTCTGCAACTCTTAACTTCACATTCTTATCATGACCAGGTTTGTACTAAGAAAAATCCAACCGTAAAAAATCTTCGACCAATTTACGGTTGGAGTTTTTCATTTTCTAATCGTAAAAATCAAAAAAACTAATTTACGGTTGGGAACATACTCAGTTTCCTAGACGTAAAATATTTTGAACCAGTTTTTTAAACCTAATTTCAGTGAATCTAACTTATTTCAAGCACAAAAAACAACAAAAAAAAGAGGAGTTGATTTTACTTAACATAAACCATTTGATTTGATTTAGGTTATTGTTGAACGATTTGAAATCCTACAATTCCCTTTTGGATATTTTTTTCTATTTGTTGGTTGTGTTGTTAATTATCATCATTAGTATTTTATTATGTCTATTAACATTCTTTGTCCATATCTTTACTACAAATATTCGAATCGATAATTAATCGAAGACGATTAAAAGTTTTCGATAAAAGAAAAAAGAAAAGGGTAAAACGATAGAAAAGGAGAGGACGAGGAAGTGATTCTAGGGAATTAGAATTATGTTGTTTTTTATTTTTCAGAATTTATTGATGGAGGAAGGGTAATTTGGATATTTGTTATGACCTAAGACACTCCATGACATCAATATAGACATTTAGTATCCAAAAAATCTTTCGATTGTTTTTATAACAATATTAGTATACTAACCGGAATATAATTCTTCTTAAACAAGAGAACAAAATATACAATTCTTCTTAAATAAGAGAACAACATCAAAATAATACTCTAAGAGAACAACATCAAAATAATACAAAATAATACTCTAAGAGAACAACATCAAAATAATACTCTATACTTTTTAAATTGGCAGTAAATCAAAATTGGTGCGGCTAAATAAATTGCCTCAATGACAAGGCCTTTACAAATAAGAATTAAACTTGTGAAAAAAGACTAACACCCACGACAGAATTTGGGTCATGCTGTTGTCTTCTCTTTATATATACTAGCAGAATTTGGGTCATGTGGTCGTCTTTTCTATATATATACTAGCAAAGATGCTATATATATACTAGCAAAGATGCATGCGTGATACTAATGCAGTTTAGTTTTAAAATGGTTTTAAAATATACTATTTATTAATTTTTTTAATGAATAAGATGTTCTGTTACAAATTTAATTACATATTTTTTTAATATTAATTTAAATAAATAAAGTAATCTTACTAGTGCATTTTGAGCAATCATTTGTTTTGTTGTTGGACTCTCTCAATGATTCTTAGACTTCTACGAAGTGTTGTTTCAGTTTGTGCTTGCAAAAGTTGTCGACGTTGTGCAAGCTCACTAAGCCAGGGAGTTCGTCGGAGGATTACATTGGCAGCTGTCATTGAGCTTCGTTGTAGAGCCACTTCATGCTGGCGATTCTTATTTCTTTCAACTGGCTGCACATAAAATAGCAAGAGTCAAAATAAAGTGAATATTAAACACCCATATATAAGGTGTCATTGATAATAAGTTTAGTAAGAGAAAGATCAAACCATGAAGTGCAATTTACTGATACTGAATACATAAATTAAACCATAAAGTTCAATCAATTTTAATAACGGAGCTAGTAACAGAATAGCTAGAATCTAAAGAACGAAGTTATATGAAAAGCTTGTCGTCAGTACCAAATATCTGTCTTACTGCCAGGGTCACCAAAATGTATGAAAACGTTTTCTAGTCCGTGCGACAAAAGTGGATGCTTTATAACACCCATACTTGATTCATGCGCGACCGGTGATGGATCAAATTAGATGAGTCATGCTCCAACTTCCTCCTTTCGTGTTCTCGAAATTATGATCATTTTATCACACTAACAATTGGTGCCACACATGCACCCTACACCAACTTGAGCTATAGAGTCATGTTTGATTATATTTGCTATTTTGGATCCTAAAAAAGTAGGGGGTAGTGACATTGACAAAGAGCAATTATTACTTTGTTGTTTCGTCAAATAACAGTAAACTACCGGAGAATGTACTAATGTCTACAACTATTATGTACCAGTATTTTAGTGGTTAATATCTATATTTCAGTGGCTACACACATCTGGAACCTGCGACCATATGGTTCTCTCTCACAAGAGGATTAAGAGGTATCTATTCTAGAGCCTCATTTCAAAAGTTGAAGATAATTGCATGGTCGGGAGCTAGGAATGGGAGCTAGGCTGATATACTCCAATAACCAAACGTTAAATATAAAGTACCTGAAACGGGTCAGTTTTCCATTCCAGTTCCAGTTTCATTTTATGATAACACACATACTTAAAATGAATTGGAGCAAACAGAAGATAGAACAAAAAGGAACACCTTAGAAGTACTTGGTAATAGAACGCTTACATATCTCATGTTGTGTTTGAAAGTGATGTGTGAGTCGAGGACTTCTATGAAGGTTTAATTTAGCAGCCCGACTGCCCTCTATTCCTTCAAAAATTGGACAAACAGAATTTATTAATTGACTACCATGATGTCTTCATCGATTGACAACCATGATGTCCAGACTTAAATTGATTCATTAGTCATCCTGGATAGAGTGACGCATAAACAAAAGGGAACCGAAACTCACCTGACTCTTCCTCAGATGTCCTATATCACTTCTAAGATTAAACTTTACGGTAGGCTAATACCATGTATCAAAAATGTTTGAAATGATCTTGGGAAGGGACCCAATATCAGAAGTAATTTGGGTGAAGCTAAACACTTACTATATTCGCCCCAGCCCACAAGCACAAAACCTCGGCGAGGACTCATATGTATTGTGGGAACAGGCTACAGCTATAGCAGAGTAGATCACAAAACTTCCAAATTAATAGCCCTGAAAGTGTCTTTTAACTCACATTGATTTCCACTAGTTCATACCCTCTGTCTTCCCCTCTATCGACGGATGTTTACACATCTATTTCTGAGATCTAGCAAGCAAATAAGACAGTTATGCAAGATTTTTGTGACCTGCTTTCAAGTTCAAGAGGCTGGACAGAAGGAAAGGTATTTGTTCAGTTCTGCTTCCTACTATTAGAGAACCCTTTGCAAAATATTTTTTAAAGAGATTAGAGTTGTCACCTTCACAGAACGTGGCGTCTTATGTCCAATCACTTGTTGCAGATCCTTTTTGTCTCTCTAGAAAGGGTGCCCGTCGACGCCCCATTTTCCTGAAATTTATTCTTCAAGTCTTGAACACTGGGTCTAGGTCCCCGGAAGGTGAATCTAGCCTATTTCCTGAAAACGATGCCCGTCAACCAAATTTCCCTTCCATGACGAATCTTAAAAACGACATCGGTTTTAAAATCCCCCATCCTTTGACCAACTTGTCTTTCCTTTGCCTGAAACTTGTCAATCCTCCTGTGATCTGGTGATTTCTAACATCTAATCAAAAAAGAAGGTCTTTGGTCAACAACAATATCCCTAGCGATATGGCGCCATTGTACCGCATAGACTCTGGGGAAATTATGATAGGGTAAAATAAAGCCTGAGAGCCGGAAAAATACCTCGGTTGAAAGAGCAGGCTTAGCAGGCTTCTACACTTCTAAGTAGGAAAATATGAGAAAGAGCAATGAGAATTGACTTAGGTAATATACTTTTTGGATCTCCCTCTTCGTGAGACCGAGTATCTTCATCTCCTTCTTCTTCATCATCATGCATAGGCGGAGTTCGTAGGCCCTTTATAAGCGTAGAGGGTTCTAGAAAAGAGAGACCTTATTCTTATAACCGATCAAGCTGATATAGGAAATCGGGGGGTCAAAGTAATTTGATTCATTTGCATAATTCACTACGTCAAACCTGGTATGCTGGGATTGGCTTTGGGCTTTTCCTGCGCAGCTTAGGTGGAAGGAAAAGAAGGCCTCCTTCCTGGGGTCCCGAGCTATCAGTGAGATACCACTGTGGAAGAGCTAGAATTCTAACCTTGTGCCAGGACCTACGGGCCAAGGGACAGTCTCAGGTAGACAGTTTCTATGGGGTCTAACTAGAAAAGTGAATGTTTGCGCTTGAGAATCTTCTGGCCTAGTGGGCCCGTAAAATTCATTAGGATGCCTTAGTTGAGATCTTGTTCCCTTGCTGTGGAAACCAGTTCGTTCCGTATCTTGAGAATCCTACTGATCCCTAAGAAGCCATTGGAGTCGTTGATAATGGCGATGTAGAAGACGAATAAGAGGAGAAATGACCTGAAGAGTTGTGTGATATATGTGAAGGGATCCAGCTGCGGTCTTCTCCACACCAGTTCATAGACCCTTCGCTCCAAACCTGTCAAGGTCGAGACAAGCAGGCGAAATAGCAAGTATGAACGCCTATATTTCGTCTTCAAACGACTCTTGTCTTAGTTCCCGATTCCCCGCGAATAAAAGAATGAAAAGAATGATTTCATAAATGGTTTGATGAATTTCTATGATGTTTAGAGAATCAGATAGGGATTGATCCATAGACATAACCGGAGATTAAGTATAAAGCTCTTAATAGGGTTCAAGTTTCAATAGATATTTGCAGAGTTGATCATCCCTCTCGAAAATCAGCAAAAAAGCCGAAAGTAATACATTTGAAAACAGTCGTGATCTTTGAAACAAGAACAAGTCAAAGGCGTGCAAGCGACAAGTCAAAACGGAGAGGGGGATCCAAACCCATGAAAAAGGTAGTTCAAATGGGTCTCCCTTCGATATGATGCGGATGTACCATAATAACCAGAGGCAGCAAGGCCATTATAATACGATTATTTAGGTGGCCGATAACCCATTAGTAAGTAAGTCATTTAAAGAGAACGACGTCACTCCTTCTTTCGAAGGTATAGTTGACTGATGATAAGCCCTTCAGAAGAATTTGTTTCAGATGAATTGGTTGCTTCGGATGTTAGGATAAATTCCAGAAGGTGTGACTTCGCATTAGGTAGTGGGCTGGGTCGGGCATAACAACGGAGAATTCAGCCTGACTGGAGGTGGTGAACCTGATGGATCAGGCGAGCCCGCGGAACAACAATCGATATTTTTTGGACCATCTTTCCGTCTATTATCATCATGTTCCTTGCTATACCATCGTTTGCTCTCCTATACTCAATGAACGAGGTCGTGGTAGATCCGGCCAAATGCCCCTTGATAACGTCATCCAAATCTTCCACAATATTATCATTCAGTTGTTTGACCCAATTCCTAAGTCTCCTATATGCTTGCGGTGTTAGAACTATCGGTAAAGGGTGTTGAGGCTAGAATAGACAGTAGCTAAGAGGGGAGCAAAATTGAACCTATGACCGATCATTGTCAGAAGTTATTTAGATGCTAAACTTGTACTACTCTTTCTTTGATGCCTTTAGATTCTACATCTCATCATCCCAGTACCTTCTCCCGAAAGAGTTGATCGTCAACCTATCCTCTAATTCTTACTTCCTGACGTCATCTGGCACTAGTGGAATATAAACATATTCGTTTGTAGATTGTTGGACCGGTGCTTGGTTTCCTGCACTTGTTAAAATTAAGCCCTTTAATATATAGCCTCATACGGCGCTTAATATAAAATCTAGCCCGAATGTCAAACACTTTCTGAAAAAAAATATGAAAAACAATATTTCATAAAATGAGCCAGGTTATAATCGGAATAGCTATTTCAAATTGTCAATAGTAGATGATCTGAGGTTGTTGTGTATTATTATAGTGAGATGTTATGCCCAATATAAAATTGAAATTACTAACTGAATTAATATAAAACTGTCCTTGAAAATAAAATGAAATCCCCCAGTTTCACATTGTTGGTTGAGCATCATCTGAAAACCTGATCTGTAGTCCGATTCTGCAATTTTTAATCTTTGTTTTTGTTCAATGTTTTTCTATCAACAATTGAAGCCCTAATTTGAAAAGCAATTGAAAATGATGCAACCAAATCAACTCGTTCATGTAACAGTTTGGAAAATTAAGTCGAGTTAATGGCATTGGTGATAATGAGGGATGATTCTGATGTTCTTAATGAAGTCAGACGAGATTGGAGGTTGAGATGATTTTGATATTGTTAACGGAGTTCGAAGAGATTTAGGGTTTTAAGGTGATGGATTTTAAGGATGTTTACGTCGAGCTAATGGGTGTTGATAATGAGAAACGATTTTGATGTTAATAATGGTGTTGGAAGAGACTGGAGGATGAGACGATTCTGATGTTGATAATGGAGTCAGAAGAGAGGTTTAGGGCGATGGGCTTTTCTTTTATAGTTGCCGCAATACGGTGAGGACGGATGGGAAACATTAGAAATACGGAGGGGTATATTGGTTAGTTCATTGTAAACCGGTGAATAGAACCTTTATATTATTATAGTAAGATATATGTATAACCCATTTTACATCATTCTTTCAGGGTTATTGATGATACTAAAGAACTGATCACTGAATGTTGATACCAATCTCACGGTGGCTCTAGATCTGTATATGTCGGGGGTGTAAAACAATAGCGAATGCAACGACATTACTAATGATTCGTATATAATATTCTCAATCACTTTCAATAAAATTGATTGTTTGAATTAGTATGAGAATTTCAGTGAATTAAACAGCACCTACACATTTTTCCCAAGTACCGTATCTAGAGCTAAAGCTTCCTCCTCCATTCTGCTGGGCATACTCAAGAAAAACTGCATAGGCACAAGAATCCCAACTCTTAGCCATCTCTTTGAGTGAAATTGGTCCGGACATGCAGCGGAGGGATGTATTGAACTTTATTGTTGCTTTTGTTAGTAGAATTTCGTACTCGTTACTGTAAAACAAATGTAGGAAACCTTATGTTAATTTAATGGAATTCTCTTGACAGTCAAGTTCGTATATTGTAGTTAAATTTAGATCCTACATATTAAATCTTGATTGATTTTCGTACAAATATATGGATAAGTGTTGAAATCAAATGACGAGAGTGGGTTAGATTACAAGAGTGATTATAGATACAGTACTAATGATATGTTATACTAGTATTTGATATGGTGATATGAGAGACATGAAAAGAAACCAATTATAATAAAACGGAAAGCTGAAGATATACAAGATTATTACCTCTGATTGACAGACAACTTATCAATTAATATAGGAGAGCAGTGGGGATAATTTGCAGAGATTAGAAACCTTATAGGTAGAACAGGAAACTGCAAACAGTAAAAGAAAATCGTCCATGTTATATGTTTTTCGAGTTTATCATATGTGATTTGAAGTAAGAAAGTGATATTGCTCACCATTTCAGCTGAACTGCCTATTGGGTGGAATGTACACTTGACAATCCTTCCTTCAACATCATCACCTACGGCTGACGTCAGATTCATATCTTCATTGCTGATATCCAATACTGTATTGATTAGCCTATAGTTTATCTCGCCGATTTCATCCTGAAGAGCACGACCCGTCTGCAACCAAGAGTACCCATTGACTATGTAATGGTTTTTCTAGCGAGTAAAGCAGAGAACAGAATTTCAGAGTATCCTACCTCAAGTCTTGATCTCTTGATTCCAGATGTTGCAGTTGATCTTAGTTGTTCAGATGTCTCAAAACCATTTACCTTCTTGGAGCTATCATTTTCAGTATAATCCGATGGCATAGCATTTATAGAGCTTTCAGTTGAATAGCACCGTTTCAGTTTCTTTTTTAACGAACTGTCGTTTATTAGATCAAAGTTCATAGTTTTAACATGCATCCCTGCGATAGCCACTAAGTCTTCAGGAACAGAGTATCTAGCTCCTTCCCCAGGTCGTGATCCTGCAAATCCATCAACCATACTGACTGCCAAACCAATATCGTCCACCGACGCACACAATGCTTTAGATGAAATTGACTTCACCTGAAAAATTGCCAATCACATGATTATACAGTACAAAAATAAAAGAGAGCATATTACTAATTAAGACTCTATTGCCTATTGGGATTAAGAACCAACTAACCGCTTTTATCAATCGCTCTGCAGGTGTTAACACTGGCTTCTCAGGTATGATTATAGGTGCAGTACCACCGTCCTGATTGCCTTCTGCACTAATAAAATCTTTAAGCAAGGGAGATGCTGATATCCCTGGGGTGCCAATAGCAATAGACTGTGCTAGTTCCGGTAATGATGAAACCTGTGGCGGTGCCTGTCCAATATTGCCAGCATTTGAAAGTGAAGATAGACCAGCGGTCTGCTTTTCGGGTTTTCCCGGTAAGGGAGATGAATCCACAGGTGTAGAAGGAGAAAGGCAAACTGAAGGTGAATTTATAGATTGCAGAGGTGTTCCTACTTTTGGCAATGATGTTAGCATACTCTGATGGTCTATCAATGAAGAAGAATTCTGAGATATTTGAGGGGACACAGCTTGAAGTAATTGAGACGAAGAAACATGATTCGACCCCGTTTTAATTTGTCGATGATTATACATTGCCGCATCTTGACTTGGTGTTAGATGCTGCTGAAATGTTGTTCCTAAGATGTTTGATCTGACCTTTGTTTCTCCTATTTCACTCATCTGTGTATGATGTTGTGGCAGTGGCAATGAATGTGTAGGCTGTAACTTTTGTTGCCGTTGTAATTGTTGGTTCTTAAGTATGAGTTGCTCTTGTTGGTGCATTAACTGATGCTGGTCTTGTTGACTTGTCATGTTATGATCCTGTTGTTGTTTCGATTGCTGATGCTGGATCATGTTTGATGGTAATAAACTCATATTATTCTGTGATACATTAATTATACTTTTCTGCATAGGTCCTCCAACAGAAGCACCACCTTGCTGCGATGAGGTAAGACAGTTTCCTTGACCTAACTCGAGAGCAGGATTATGCTGAAGTGAATTTATCATGTTTGAAGGATGACCTGGTGAAATTCCCACTTGGTTTGACAAAGACATTGAGCCATGCTGATGCATTGTTGCTGGCTGTGGATTTCTTAAGATTCTTTGTTGCATCTGTGATTTGTTGATCATCTGGTTGTTTTGTTGATGCTTCAGTTGAGTAATTTGTGATTGCGACAACTGTTCACCAGGCAATTGAAGAGCCTTTCTATGGTTCAGACTACTGATAAAACTAAGAATTTGTTTCTCGTAAGGAATCAGTTTTTCCAGAGACAATTGATGAAAACGAACTAGTGGCATCCGCAAGAAACATTGATATTTCTCCCCAAACTCTTTGTACTTTTTGAGAATATCAACCTCTTCAGGCTTCACCTGTAAAATTAAGAGAATTGCGTAAATGAAAACAAGAAGAAGAAGCAAAAAAAGAAAGAAAATTTCAAAAGTACAGGAGAGAGGGGTAGATTTAAGAAAGAAATTAAGTACCTGCTGAAGTTTGATATTGATCCGGTGAACTATTTCATTCAACTGAGGAAGGTACATTTCCATCATGAATTTAACCTGCAACGGAAAATTATGTATATAAATTCAATATTTCGATGCCGAAAATTCTGTGGTCTCAAGGATCTCTTTACAGTTACTTACGTCAAGATATTTTAGCATCACACCTAACAAAGAATATATAATTCAAGAATTAAAATGTGAACAAGTAGAATACCTTGTTAAGGACCTCATCTTGTACTTCAGCACTAACACTTGAATATCCTCTTAAACCCATTGTATCTGTTGATGCTATCCAAAAGAAACACCACATGAAAAGAAAAAAAAAACAGTAAGCTGGAAGATGAAAAAGGGAAACAACAACACGATGGTAAGAGAAGTCAAAGCGAGAAAATGGAGGAAGTAAGATTTTTTCCTTTCCTTGAAATGGCAGTCCCTACTGCCACTTATGTGAAGTTGTTGAAGAGAGTTTATAGAAACAAGAAACCATTGCACACTCTTAACAATAGAAACTACTAATAAATAACCATCCCATAATTAAGGGCCCACGCTATGTCAGATATCAAAGAGATAGGCCCCATATTTTCGAAGTTGACATTAAAAGATTCCCACATTATGTAAGTTTTAACTTAGCAACAAACAAATGAAATGCTTCCTTAATTCTTAGGTATTAGATAACGTACATGATGAGGGCTCAAGACGACCTTGTTGCAACTGAAGTAATTGCCTTTGCCATTCAGTAGAATTCTGATGTTGAAGGAATCCTCTTTGCAATGAGTTTGACTTGTTTTCCAACACCAGTTGTTGTTGCATTTGTTTTTGTTGTTGACTCTGAGCCATTAGCTGCTGTCTCGAAGATTGTGCTTGTTGCGCTGGCGATGACAACAACATCGACGACGTTTGTTGGGATTGCTGATGTGTTGTAGATTTGGCCTGATGCAAGCTGTGCATCGACTGCTGATGGGTCTGCATATTTGAGACGCCGGATTGGTTTCCAAATTGCTGCTGCTGCTTTAGTCCAGATACATTTCCCTGCAACCCCAATGTCTGCTGATGAAACCTTGAGATCTCGTTTTGTTGACACATTGCCTGTTGAAATTTTCTAGGTAAGTATCATGATTAAAATTTAAGAAATAAGAGAAAAAGCAGACAAGACAGAAAAGCAGTCAAGCTGTGATCCCTGAAAGCATGAAGAAACCATTCAGTAGAGTGGTTGAATCCGTAGTGTTAATCTTGTGTTTGGACCACAAAAAAATGCTATTCTTTTGAGGGAATTCCGTTATTCCTTTATCAATGTGCATGAAAATTTTGCCAGTCATTTGGTATTCCAGTTTTCCATTTTCAAGGTGTTCTGACTTTTAATGTATCAAATTGTGCAACCAAACTAAAGTACTGCATGATGGCCTACCTGCTGTTGATGTTGCATACTTGAAGGATTAGTTTGTTGTCCAAACCACTTCTGCCGTTGCTGTTTCTGCAGTTCTATGGCACCGTTTGGCTGCCCAAAAAGCTGATTCTGTTGAAAGTTTCTTTCATCTGTTTGTTTTCCTATTAGCTGTTGTTTTTGCTGAGATGAGAGCATGATTGGTTGAGCCATCGAAGTTTGTTGTTCGTGTAAAGAACGTTGCGAATGCTGCTTCCATTGAACTGGCTGTGAATGTTGCTGAAGAGCAGAAGATTGTTTGTTTTGTACGACCCCACATTGTGTAGCCGATTGTAACATTGAAGATTGTGCTTGCTGTTGACCCGATGACGTCTGAATTGGCTGCATTGGGTTATGCTGCTGTTGTTGTGGATCGTGTAGTTGCATCGAATGAGTTTGAATATTTCCTCTATGTTTCTTCATACCCGGATGTTGAAACTGCTGCTGAAATACAAACTGATTTTGATTTTGGGACTGCGGATGCTGCTGGGCAACAACCGGTTGCAAATGTTGCCTTTCATGAACCTGTCTCTGTGAACTTGAGAATGTATTTTGTGTTTGTGACATTCCAGGAATAATCTGCATTTCACAGCTTTGCCCTAAACTATTAGCCACTGGGGTATCAGTTAGACACGTTCCTAAAGGAAGAGACACCAAATTCCCAGAATTCTGGATTCCTGGAGAAGACATTGAATTTTCCATATTATTTGATAACAGCCTCTGTTGCGTGGGTTGAGATTGATTAGCCATGGGAACTGGTGACGACTTTGCCTGGTTTCTTACTTGGGAATGCACGCTATGAGAGGCTGTAAGAAATTGGAAGAAAACATTCAAGCACAATGTCCATTTCCAGAGGCACAAATTATATATATATATAATTTCTGCTCTTACCTGAATCAGTAATTTGGCTACCACAAGATGAGTTTGACGGTAAAGAACCATTTTCTCCAGTCCGAGTCTTATTCACATTAAACATCTTCGTCGTTATTCTACGGACATAATCTTCCTGTAACGACAAAAACGTTAGGAGAAAGTTCACACCATTCAGATAAAATGAACGATAAATAAGATCCTAGCAAAATCGACAACTTTTTATCTCCATGAAATTTCATATTTTAATTCAGTGTATAGTAACAATAAATCCATCCATGTAGAATTATACTGCTTATAAAGAAGTGTTAACTTACTAGTATTAGAGAGGAAATATCAAGGAGATATTTTGAGTATATAATCAGCAAAGTTTCTGCAACCATTTTATAGGGCAGTAACTAAAAACCAATTAGAAAAAACTTGGAGATGTACCACCACTATAGGCTGTACAGTGCTCCTTGGCTCAACCTACAAGCTGAGAGAAGAACACTCCACTTAATTTATATTTCTCTTTGCTTGAGTTCTTATGATCCAGAATAAAAGATGACTATTCTAGGCAGATTTTACTGAAGCTCATTAGTTAGGTACATGTATTCACCTATGAATGAAATGAACTAACTAACATAAGAATCCAGACACACTTAACCCATGAGCATGAGCTTAAACGTTTTCGAAAAGATTTCTTCCTTGTCTTAATGTCGACGCTACAAAATAATGTGCTCTAACAAAACATGAAATCAAAAGCAATGGCTAATTAAGGACACGAGAGTCGCCAACACAATTAAAGCTGGCTTTTTACTGTATATATGTTCATGGTACAACCCAGATAAGCTATTTGATTCGATTTTATGCTGATTAAATAGTAGAACATGCGTGAAAAAAGATTAAGAAGGTATTAAAAACTAATGAATTATATATTGAACCAAGAAAAGAGAAAACAAATCAATAGTAATGTAAACGATATGTATGTATATACCGTGCTTGTTGCAATATTAAAAATCTTGTCCTCAAAACTTGCAGCGACATCCTTGACCTCTTGAAATTTATCCGGAGATGGATTAGAAATACACTTCCATAAACCGGCCTCCCTGCCCAAGTAGTCCATAAACAATTATAATTCAATGGCATGCTTTGATCAGTCATAATAATAATAATAATAATGTACTAACAAGGATAAGTAAACAAATACAGTCTCAATTATAAACACAAAAACTTCAACTTAATCCCCCAATATAGATATAGATATTTGAATATAAAACTTATAGAATAAACCTATTATGAAATTTAGGGTTTTAACTATAACAATTTTGATTAATCAAAATAGATAATTCAAGTTTATTGTTTTACATTAATATCAATCCTACTGTATTCAACAATGTAGAGAGAAAATTTTTGTATCATACTTATATATCTGTATAATATGACTACATCGATGATCACATAACTTTTATCAAATAAACAAGAAACAACAAAAATTAAGATTAATTAGCGAAAGAGCTAATCAACTTACACCTTTGCAACAACTCTTTGTCTAGATTCACTGGAAAACGTAAATCTCCAATCTGGTTTATCAACATCTTCTTCCACTTTGATCTTATTATCCATCGATTTAATCCAATTCAATTCTAAAAATCAAAATAAATTATATATCAATTAAAAATAAAAATTAATTTGTTTTAAGAAAAAAAAAAAAAGAGAAGAGAGCGTTTTGAATACCCAAAACTATTTAGACAAGTTTGATTAAAACCATAATTATCAAGATTAGAATGTGTATTTGTAAGTGATTAGGATTTCTGTTTGAGGGATTTCAAATTACAGGATTTAACAATTTTCCATATATACAATTTACATAAGATAAAAACTTCTACTTCTAAGTTTATTAATTGCCGAGATATTCTAGGATTTGTTTGTTTAGGGAAACGGTTTGAATTCTAAACTACTTTAACTTTATAGCCGTTAGATTAGATTTCATTCTCAAAAGATTCTTTAACAACTATATTAACGGGTGTGATTTCCTTGTGGTAGGGTCTTTGTTTACCAAGATAGGACCACAATAGTAGTTTAACACATTGTCTGTTGTCTTTTTATGTTTCTTCACTGCAAAAAAAACCCACGGTTCTGCAGAAAAAAAAAAAAAATTTATTTAAGCATGATTTTGCATTTTTGATGGATATTGTATTGTCGAATTCAGATGTTTATGTGGTTGACTAATGGATAAAGTCCTAGATAGTCTTTTGGTTCTATCTTTTGTATTTTGAAAACAGAAAAAGAGATCAATGTATTAAAATAATTGAGACGTACAAAAAAACACATATATATAATTTTTTTTATATAAAAAATATTTTATTAAGTAGAGAAGTTAGTCATATTCGATACGATACGAAAGGAACTATTCTTCTATCTATCCTAGCAAAAAAAAGAGAAATAAGCTTCCTCTGATAGATTCTCCATAAAGAAAACAATAGTTCTAAAATATCTAGCTTCCTTAGCTATTTTACTTACTACAAACAGGAACTTTCTATTTAAAAACCTAATAAAACAGGAACTTAGTCTTTTAAGCAAAGTATTACAAACGGAAATATTGTTTTGGGCTCCCCAAGGAATCAGCAAACAAGACTGGGAATCATTGTTGATAATGTTGACAAGCTTCTGGCAGTCAGAGTGAACACAACACGAACTCAGCTTCATATCATCAATCCATTTGAGAGCCACAAAACAAGCTTTAGCTTCTGCATCTAGTGAGCAAGAGGCCCAACTGGAGCCATCTCTGATACATCTTCTTCCACTTGTATTATTTATCAAATAAATTGCATAACCCATTATCAAATCTTCCTCAAGAAAATAGGCATCAACTTGAATGATCCAATCAGTCTCAGACATATAACTGATTGAATTAACAGAGTTTTCGTGATGATGAACTATCTTCCTAGTAGTTTTATCTGGATGATGGAAAGCATAATCGTTATCAATGATCTTCTTAAGTTCATAAGGATCAAGGTAAACTTTACCGAAAGTCATTATATTCCTATACTTCCATATGTTCCACAAAATGCATGAAAATCATGTTCCTATGGTTTTTTAAGATATTATCATTCATCCATAAATTAAACCAATTTTTAATATCATTATTATGATTATAGTTAGTAATATTATCTAAGGAAAACATAAACCAAATGGATTTTGGTGAAAATACAATCAACAAAAAAATGTAACTCATCTTTCAAAGAGTTTGAGTTACAAAGCTTACAGATAGGATCTGCCTTATTGGTGAAATTATTGATTCTTTTTCCAAGGGGGGGCACTCTACAGACAATTTTTCCAGTTAAATAACTGAATTTTATGTATTGAGCTTAACTTCCAAATCTTTTTCCAGAATTTAGCGATTTCAAGGTTATAATTATAGTTAAAAATTAACTTGTAAGCAGAATTAGTAGTAAGATCACCAGAAAGAGTAGAATTCCATCTCATTTTGTCCTTGTTATTTAAGTTAGGTATTAAATATTTAATTTTATAGATTAGGGAATTATCAATGTACTTATTATTAATAAGGTTCCAGTTCCATTCACCATTATTATTCATCAAATGAAAAACAAACATATGAGTATTATTTTCACTAATCTTAGGTTTAAGATATTCTTTTTGATGAGGGAGCCAATAGTCAGACCAGACATTAACATCCTCACTATCATTAACTTGTCAGGTATGATTATCCTGGATGATTTTTTAAACCTTTTTTAGTGTTGGTCCAAATCCAAGAAAGTTTACATTTCCTAGATTTCTTTAAAGGATTGGAATTATGAAAATATTTAGCTTTTAATATTTTAAAACAGAGATGGTCTTCGTTGTTGATTAGTCTCCAAGCTAGTTCAATAAGGAGGGTAGAGTTCTGGTGATGGGGATTTTTAATTCCTAGACTTCCCCGGTCTTTAGGGATATTAACATTATCCCAAACTTTAGTATAAATGCCTCTCTTATTAATACTTTTTTTTCCAACGAAAATCCCTCTGGAGTTTATTAATATTATCCAGAGCTAAACATTGCATTTGATAATTGGGAAAAGATGAGAGAGCATTTCTAACTAAAATAGTTCTGCTAGCTTGATCAAGGATTTTTTATTTCCAACCCTGTAAAGAGTAATAATATTTCCCAAGCAGAGGTTCAAAGTTTTTAGTTTTGTTTTTATCAAAGAAAAGGGGAGTTCCTAAATATTTATCATTTTTGGAAATTTGTTTGAATTTTAAGATTCTAGAGATTATTTTTAGTATGTTTATTAGGAATCTTAGATTTTTGAAACTTTATAACTTGACCAGATAATTCTCCAAAATTATTAAGAATGTCTAAAAGGTTTTTTCCTTCAATCATATTAGCTTTAGAAAATAGAAAACAATCATACGTGAAAAATAAATGAAAAACAGAAGACGCATATTTATTAATCTTTATGCCAGAAATCTTTCTATCAGATTCAGCCTTAAAAAGAAGTTTGGACAAAATTTCCATACTGATTATAAAGACATAAGGAGACAAAGGGTTTCCTTGTCTAATTCCTCTTTCTGTCTTAAAGGTTTCCCCAGGAGAACCACTTAATAAGACAAAAAAAGAGGTAGTAGTGATGCATTGCATAATAAGCTTACACCAATCATCACTAAAACCAAAAGCTTGCATAACTTTTTCAACAAAATTTCATTTCAGACTATCAAAAGCTTTAGAAAAATCAATTTTAATAGCCACAAAACCATTTTTATTCTTTGTATGTTTCACTGAATGAAGAATTTCATGGGCAACAATAATATTATCCGTAATTTGTCTTCCAGAAATAAAAGCAGATTGGTTTGGAGCAATAATTTTACTTAGAAGAGGTTTTAGTCTATTTGCAAGAATTTTAGAAATTATTTTATAAGTAGTATCACTAAGACTGATTGGTCGAAAATCATTAGGAGAAGAAGGATTTTGGACCTTAGGAATTAGAGTAATAAAAGCGTGGTTTAATTCTTTAAGCAGAAATTTATTTTTGAAGAAATCTTGCACTAGGTTTATAATATCATTTTTGACAGTATCCCAATGGTTATTAAAGAAACCAGAAGGGTATCCATCAGGACCAGGGGAGCCCCATTGATTCATATATTTTTATGTATTCCTGATCTCATCTTTGTCAGGTATTTTTGTAAGGAAGTTATTATCATTGGTATCAATAACAGGCTTAACAAGGTTTGTAATCACATCTAAGTTTGTACAATCATTAGATTTACCTATATCTTTAAAATAGTTGATTAGCAGTTTATGAATTTGATTATAATCTTCAATCCAGAGACCAGAAGAATCTCTTGAAGTATTATGATTAATCGTTCTGCTGTTAGAAGCAATTTAATAAAAATATTTGGTGTTTTTGTCGTAATCTTTAAGATATTTTTCCTTCGAAAGATGATTCCAATAATCATTTTCTCTGTCATACCAGACATTAATCTCTTGTTGAGTATCCTTGATAACATTTAAAGGTAAAGGTGACATTTTATGTAGATTTTCTATTTTATTGTTAGGAGCTTTTATATGAATGAATATATTTCCAAAAACTTTAAGTTCCAGTTTTTTAAAGAGATAAATATATTTTTTTTAATTTACTATTTAGAATGAAAGCATTTGATCCTCTTTGATTAGTTTTCCAGTTATCTTTAACAACATCGTAGAAGCTATTATGATCCTGCCAAGTTCTAATGACTCTAAAGGGTCTATTAATTTTATGATTTAAAGGCATAGTAAATAAAATTATAGGAGTGTGACCAGATCCCACCTTAACCAAGTGTTTTACAATAGCAATAGGGAAAATATTAGTCCAAGAAGGCGAAGCGAACACTCTATCAATTCTTTAATGTTTTCATTTCCTTCCCTATTGTTAGTCCAAGTGAAGGGGATTACTTGATAGTTAAGGTCTATTAATCCTAGATTTTGAATGGAATCGTGAATAATTTTAGTTGCACTAGAATTCTTGTGAAGAATAAAATTTAAGTCTCCACTAATAATCCAAGGATTATTACTGGCCTGACCGAAGGAATTTATAATATCCCATTGAACATGTTTTTTATGTGCAGAAAGAGCACCATACATACGGAAAATGTTCCAAGAGTTATTAAAGTTATCAGTGATTTTAAACAAAACTAGTTTATTATGAACAATTCATTTTGATGTTATTATGCCAAGAAATCATCATGCCATTAGATAAACCAATTCTAGGCACATAAAAACCATCATGAAAACTAGGTCTCCTAGTTTTTTTTCCCCATATTTTCTAAGTTTGATTTAGCTTCTGCCAGGAAAATCACATCAGGGTTATGAGATTTTATAAGGTGTCCTAAATGATTTCTAGTAATTGGTGGTCCAATCCCCTGAACATTCCATGAGATCATCTTCATGCTACTAATGAAAATAAATCCAGACTGAAATTCTAAATAGACAGTCAAAGCAAAGTAGCAAAAAAAAGTCAAGAACAACACGTAGAAAAGAATGCAGGAAGGAAAAAAAAAATAGAATAATAGGTTTAGAATGAACCTGATTGGAACTAGGTGCATTTGTTCAGCTTATGCAACAGTGTCGGTGTTGGCCACAACAATATCTTGGTCTCTGCCACTCTCTTTATTACAACAGTCAGGATTTTTTGAATTTGGCCCTTATCAATATAGTCACTCAAATATTCATCCCAGACCCATTTTTCCTTATCTACATCAGAGTTATCTCCACTCACATATTTAGCAAATTTTATTAAAGCCTTGTTAATATCCTTATTGAGACTGTCCATATCTAGCTCATCTATATCCATGTTATCATCCCTTCTCCTTTTACTACCCCTGCAATTATCATCTTCAATAGCTCCAATGGTGACATATCTTTGGTTAACTACAGGAGAGTTAGGAGGACATCTCAAATTATCTTCAATCCACCAATAAACTTTTTAACATTGTTATTACCAGTTTCATAACTTGGAACAATTTCAGCTTGATTAACATTCAGAAGAGGAACGCCATGGGGTCCAGCTGCTGGTTGGATAATATGAACTGCCTCTGCATGTTGAACATCAAGGTTTTGAACTTCAGGCTGCAGTCCTGCCTCTGCATGTTAACTTCATGGTTTTCATCTTGATTGTTATCCTCATCAACTTCTTCATCTCCAAAAGGATCCACTCCTTGCAGAGAAAGTACAGGTATACTAAGCCATTCCAAGTTGGCTATCAAACCATAACTTGATTTGTTGCCCCCCAATGAACTTTAACTGCATAACTAACAACTACTCTAAGAACTTGCATGTCTTCTCTACAGATGGAGCCAATTAAAGCAAAAGATTCAACAAATCTTCCTCTAGTATCAATAGATACATGTTTGGTAGTTCTTTTTGAAACACTGCATGCATTACTAAATTTGGAGGAAAGACCATTGATATTTGAAGAAGAAGAATCCATAAATGCAACTTGAGAACACTGAACAAAAGTGATTTTGGTGAAAAGTTGTAACTGGTTTTGAGAAGTTTGTGTGGCAGAATAACATAATAATCTTTTCAGAATATATATTGTGAGATTTAAAATAGATAATAAAACTGGAATTTGCCAAGTGTGGATCATGCAAAAGAAATTCAAAAAAAATTCCTCATGCTTAAGACTCGAAAAACTGAATTCTTGGGGCTAAAGGGAGAATTTAGTTGTAATCATTATTTTGGGGTCAAGAGTCCAGTTCTTCTGCAGATAAAATCTATTTAAAAACTTGCCTTGTAAGAATGAATAAAAAGGGTCCTCACAGAGCAAGAAGAAATTGAATCGATTCTGACTGTCAAAACTGCAAAGACCAAGATGCTTTAAGCCGCTACCCCACTGCGCTTCAGCCAAACCCTAGCTCTCCCAATCAGGTTTTGGTACGAGGTTTGGGGAATCTAAAAAGAAAAAATAAACCGATTATAAAAGAAGTTTAATAATCATAAGGATTAACAATAGCTAGATTTATAAATTTAAAAACACAGATTAAGCTTTTGAGGAAGAAAGAGGAAATGAAATCAGAAAGATACTGAAACATGATAGATCTTTCTGAAATTTTAGAAAAGAGAACGAAAAAGCAAATCTAATTCAAATTGTACATCGGAAAATTGAATAAAAGGAAAACAACAGAAAAGATTCAATCAAAGGAGAGGAAAATTTGTTATCTCATCTCATGGATATTCAGAAGAATCGGTCAAAAAATGAGTTAACTCATAATCGCCCGATTCACAGAGCCTTCTTTTCCCTCTTAACGATGCGTAAAAAATATAAATAGTTCAACCCTAGTATACACTAACTTACTTTCAGGCCCGACCTTGGGCCAAAGTTGACGAAGGATAGCAACCAAGGAAGGGCATCAAAAGTGTTTTGCTATTGTGGTTAGTGAGATACTATTTCATTAATAACTTGCTAAGTTCATATAGAAAGATGGATAGAAAGATTAGTCATCTTCTTCATTAAGGAAACAGGAGTTATGACATGACGTGACTATTTTATATTTTACCGGTCATATATTATTTTGGACGTACACAAACACTATTTACTTAACTATGTGCTTCATTTTCTTTATAATACCTTTTTATACACAATATAATTGTATATATTAGTATATTACAACTTCATATCAGTACATGCAACAATACTCCTCATTCCTAAGATCAAGATATTATGTTGTCGAGTAATATTATTACTATCAAAAATGACTGATAATTATTTAATTATAATAGTAAAATTTAGTATCACAGTAGAATAATTAGCAGTTTAGTTAGTGGAGTATTAGTATACCACCGTAACAATGGCTTTGTGCCGAAAGAAAAAGAAAAAGAAGCTCTTGGTCAAAATACGTTGACTTGGTCAAACCGTTAGAGGGGTAATTTTTTTTGATGTTTGCTTTAGGCGTTCTCAATGCCAGGGCCGTCCCTGCTTACTTTCCAAGTGATTAGTGAAATGCTTCTCTAAAATATACAAGTCTGTGACAGTGATAAGCTATGTGGTAGATTTTTACAATAAAGGACGATAAGAAATAAGGAAGCAAAAAGCGTTTTAGTATGCATAAGATTTTGGAGATATTACTTCAGGTGAGGAAGCTAGTTATGTTTGACGTTTTCTGCACACATATGTTACTCCTAATGTTATAAGACCCAGTCCAGATCGGTCGGTCGGACCAGTGAACCGGTGACCCAGTCCCTTTTCTGGGTTGGTTTATTATTGACCCAATAATTTTTATCGGTGAACAAGTGATCCAACCCTTTTTTTGAGTTGGTTCATTATTGACCCAACAATTTTTTTAAAAACCGTTTTTTTTAACTAGGTGTTCCGATCAGTGAACCGAATGACCCAACACTATCCAAACTAGTTCAACCCATCAACATTTAAATGTTCATAAAAAACTTCAACAGAGAGAATCGAGCTTGTGACTTATTGAGCCAAAGCTAAAGCTATTAACCACTTTGCCAACTTATGTTACATGTTATGTCACTAGGGAATGATCCCTGCCAAATCGACATGGGCTATTTCACTTGGTGATCAACTGAGCTAAGGTGGTTAATTTTTTTTGTGTTTATACGAAAGGAATGTTCGGTGTCACATTTAATCAAGTTTGTAGCTAAAGCTGATCTGAATGTTTGGTCCACAGAGTATTGTTTAACCGGAAGTTTGTATCATACTATTATCTAGGGTGAAACTTTATTTCACGTATCTTTTCTTTGAATAGTTAAATACTCTTGAGAGAAGAAGATTTAACATTATAGTGCCACATGATCTATAATCGGCTAAATTAACGAACCAAGTATATTATTAATCTTAACTAACCACAAAAAATTCTCAATTTCAAATCTAACTAAGAAGGGGATATACATGCTTAATTACTTTTCTTTTTCTAATTAAAAAGTAATTCTATTGAAATTCATGCAAAATAATACATACAGAATTACTTGATCAGTTGGAAGTGCTTGAACTTTAATTTATAAAAAACAATAACATTGAGATCTCGTCGTGTATAAAAAGGAAATAGCAAAGTGGAATACATCTTAGAAAAAATCCAGTAGATAATGATGGCGGATAAGAACACGTATTATCTAAAACTCATATAATATGAACAATAGGGCTAGTACCTGAAATTGAGAAAGCTCGGGTTGAAACAAGCAACATCAACTTCCTTGAGATTTGCAGACAAAGAAAAGATTTAATTATGACAAAGCAAGGTCACTAATTATTACAACTGCTTTAATATATGACCTGGATCAAATTCAAAACCCCCATAAATAAAAAAAGCATAACAACTAGGATACAACAGGGAAAGTCCTAGAATAAGAGCCTTTGCCAAGGAAACCAATTAATCATAATCGTTATACATATGTAACAACCTGAATGACAGTTAATCATAATCGCTATCCAGATGTAAGGTATGAGTATGGAACAATTCTAGAACTAAAATCCTACTCAACATAGTAATGCGCACAATGTGTAAGATGGAGAATACCCCCTCTAACTCAAACAACTGCTGAGCTCATACCATGTTGTTGTATGCATGATCGTAACTCTCGAGGACCTAAAGGAGGTGTAACTTCTTAAATATATAACCATAAATCAGATATCATGTAAGTGAATAAAAAAATATAGTTGTTATAGTTTGGTGTTGATTCTGTAAAGATTAGCCAACGAAGAAATTTGACAACTAAGTATCTAAAAGCGAAAAAACAAGGAAAACATAAATATGCTGAAATTTTATGAAAAATCTAACTACATACGGAAATTGTACATTTCCTAAACATTCTATGTTCAACCTTCTCATAATATTTTCAAGAACAACCCCTACAAATTTAGCTCTAAATACCGAAAGGACCAGTTGAAAAGCATATATAGGTTGGGAAATATAAATAAATTTGCCAGTGTTGCGAGCTCTGTAGTCAAACATTTCTTTGCTATGTCTAGAAACTCATGTAAATTAGCTAGTTTGTTTATTCCTCTACAACACATAAATCAAATTATAGGATTGCATGTAATATATAACTTGAATTAGAAACAGTTCTAAGATTAAATGTAAGTGGGGAGTCTTACAAGTGTCGAAAATATGCAAATCCCTTAGTGGAACTTTCCTATTTGTACCCCCAAAAATGAAAAGATTATCCCCACAAACGGTACAGGTGCAGAGCAATAGCCAGGTTATCTTTTTTGTAGCCTTCAAAGTCATGATAATCCCCACATGTATACATCCATCTCAATCATCAAGGATCAACGATTTGTAATTAACCAAATCACAAGCTACAAACAGAAAATTAAAGAAATAAGAAGTAATTCATACTAAGAATTGTACTCTTTTTTCAGGACCTTTGAAAAACAGTAGTTGTGCAGTCTTGTTGCTTACAAGAGGTATTCTTAGACTGTTTGTTTCGGGTCCCTTCACAGCATCTCCCTCCCTTCGATTCCAACACTCACCCACGTTTCCTACCACTATCAGGACTCAAAAGTATTCATCAATCCATACCCATTCATCCACAAATTCCAATTGGCAAGAAAATACTTTAAGTCCCCTCTTATCACTCATTAGCATATCAATCAAACAATGCAAATCAACATGAATAAGATTAATCAATGAATGAAGCATTAACATTTCTATTAACCTTATGCCTTGTAATTCTGATACCATTGAGCAAGCTGAGCGCAGTTCGATATAGTTTATCCTCTACAAAATCAAGTCAAAAACAAAATTCATGTCAGAACTATTATAGTTCTTTCGTCTAGCTGAACGAAACCATACTGAACTATAATAATTACATAGACATACCAACCTTCCCCTTCTTCCTTTATCCAAGCTTGGGATGCAATTGCATTGGCGGATTTAAAAAGGGGTATACTATAAAAATAAACAAGTAACAAATATATTTTTTATTAAACATAAGCAACATCACTAAATCTATCCTCCAACATCCAACCTTTGTCACATTGTTCAAAACTTAAGGGTTTCTTATTCCTACAAACACGACAAGGACAAGGACAGAAAGGCGAGTTTCTAACTTTGTTCTTATATCAAATCCAATGAAAGTCTTCACCCCATCTCTGTACACATAACTAAATCTATCCTCCAACATCTAACCTTTGTCACACTATTCCGACATTCTACAACACTGACCAGATTATAGAACAGATATTCACAACTTGTAATTCAAGATTCAAAACAAAACAAAAAACCAATCTTCATAAATTAAGACATGACTCTATATCTATAACCAGAAGTTGAATTTTTGCAAACATGGCACAAAATAAATTTAATACATAACAATAAATAGAGTAATACAAAATAAGAGAACAATAAACTAAAAGTTTAAGGAAACACAGCTCTCGCTGCAATGAACCGATTGCACATACAATACCTAACAAAGCACCCAACAAAAATCAAAGTAAGAACCTAAGCATATTATAGTACACAATCAACAAAAAAAATACAAATTTGAAGTGAGATTATCTGACCTTACAAGTCCTTGGTACTACTAACTTCTTCACCCCTGTAAAATCAAGAAAAACGCTCAGTAATAATGCTAAACAACCGCTAAATTTCGGATTGAATTCATTATAATCACTTTCACTATATCCAAATTTTACAAAAAAAAACGCTTTGCTCAACTAGAACATAAAATTGCATATAAACTTGAGTCACAAACAACAACTCAGTTCCAAATCAACAATGACAAACCTGTAATGAAGCATATTTCCTTAAAAACTTTGATACTAGCTCGGAACTTATTAAAACTCTAATTACTATTACATAACAACACAAACTGTTTCTGGATGAAGTAATTCTATGATTATGACTTTAATGAAGAAAATTAACTAATCTAACTGATTAAAACTCAACACTGGAGAAGAAAACGCGATATAGGTATTACACTGTCAAGGAATTCGCCAAAACAAGAACAATTCTATCTGCTACGTACAAAGTGGAAATTCAAATAAAATACTTCAACAAATTAAACAATATAAATACATACAATGAATCTCAACTTCCAAGCATTGAAATCAACACGACTTCAAAATAAAAAATTTCACTTTCAGATCCAGAACCCAACTCTGTCAACTTCCTAGCATTGAAAAAACCCAATAAACCGAATAAATCCAACTCATTACCAGATGAAAGCTCTGTATGAACTAAATTCATATCAACCCCAAACCCACACACACAAAAAAAATCAGATCCAAAAACCCAACTCCCTACCAGATATGAAATCTCTGTATGAACTAGATTCATATCAACATAAAACCCACACATGTACACAAATCAGATCTAGAAACCCAACTTTGTTAAATAAAAAATAACTAACAAAACAGAATCATATAAAAATTCACAGAGCAGCAAAGATTCAAAAAAGTTCAAAAGACATGGATCTGACCATACTACTTGTACAAAAAAAAAATCAAAACAAACTACTTATACAACAAAAAAAACTAAGCTAAAATCAGAACAAACCCTTGATTTTATGAGATTTAAGTCTAAATCAAATATCATAAAACATAAACAACAAATGGAAGGTTCATACCTGATGAATCAACCAACTGCTGGTTGGTTTTCGGTTGAAACTATCTGATTGTTTGTTGGTTTTCAAAATCAGTAACAAAATCAATTTTCTAGGGTTAGAAAAATTTCGAGTTAAAAAGTTATAGATATGGATTTCTGGTATATAGGTATTGATTAGGGTATAAGGATTCAGAAATATTCGACTAGATTTCTAGTATTTTTGCTAAAATCATAGCTGATCGAGGGTTGTTCTCGGTGTTGAGAGAGAGAGAGAGGTGTTATGTATTTTAGGGTTCATTTTTTTGAAACATATTAATTAGGTCTCATTTATGTTGTCTTTTTTTGAAGCATATTTATGTTGTCTGATGTACAAATAAAAACTAAAAATAGAAAAAAGATTTGGTATAATTAATGAAGTACATAAGGAGTTGATTTTGGGGGGAATAAGAAAACTAGAACCAATTACTGAAGGGAGTCGTTTAGCTAGTGAAAAAAGTGAGGAGAAATTGGGGGAATCAACTTTCACTTTTCTAAAATTATTTTTGAAAAAAAACTAAAACCCATAAAAGATAATTTAGCGTAAAATTCCTTTAAAGACATGTATATTACAATAATGCCAAGATTTGCAACAGAAGAAAACGTTACATTAACATTGCTTAATTATTTTGAGAAAATCCTTATTTAAAGCAACGGATATCCGTTGCTTTTATGTTTGCAACGTTTATATCCGTTGCACCACTAAAAACAAAAACATTCCAAATTTCCCCATATGGTGTAATGAAATCTAGCTAATATTAAATTCAAAAGGAATGTTGAATGTAAAAGGTAAAGAAAATATAAAAGTTCTTTCCAAGTCCCATTCCATTTCATCTATAAAAAGCTTCATAGTTCATAAACTTGTTCAATATTCAAACAACAGGAAAATCATGGCTTTTTTTCTCTTCCCTTCACTCAATTTCTACTGCTTCCTCAAAGTCTTTATCTTCATGTCCTAGTTCAACTCAAAAGATGAAACAAATTTCCGTGATTAAGAAACTCAAATATAACCATCTTAGAGTTATCCATTGTAGAACTAATAAAGACCATGATCAAGATAACCATGAAAATGAAACTACCAGTAGCAGTTTTATTGATAGAGGAAATATGCTTCTTGGTCTATGAGGTGTATATGGTGCAACATTAGTTGGGTTTGGTGCAGATCGTATGGCCGTTGCAGTTTCCATGCCTCTACATGATATATCGAATTGTGGTCCAGCAAATATTCCAGCTGGTGCAATACCAGTGGATTGTTGTCCACCACCAAATATAATAATTATCTATTTTAAAAAGCCATCTTCTTTTGCTCTTCTTAGGATTCGTCCAGCAGCTCATTCAGTAGACGTGGCTTATATGTCTATATAACAAAGCCTATGAAGTAATGAGATATTTACCCAACGATGATCCACGTAGTTTTGCCAGCAAGCTAATGCCCATTGTGCTTATTGTGCCGATGTTTTCGATCAGTCTTTAAACAAACTGCATTTATATGTTTCAAATTCCTCTTCAAAAGCACAATATGATTTGGGTTAAGAGAAAAGGAAAAAATGCCAACTCATCCACGCCAAGATGGATAACGACCCATCTTGTGACATCTTCATTACTGAGTTTAATAGCTCCACGCCAAGATGGCAAGCGACCCATCTTGTGACATCTTCATTACTAAGTTTAATAGCTTGATATTCCCCTTGATATTGACACGATAATGAATATTAGCTCCTAAAAAATAAAAATAAAAAATAGCAAACACAATAGAGCTTGTTTATAATAATGGCTATCTAAGATCAAGTGTTTCATGTCCACTCCGCCATCCATTTCTATCCATAATAACAGAGAAATTAGGTAATCTTCCTGCTAACAAAATCAAAAGTTGATTCTGATAACGAATACCTAAATAAAATTGTCATAAGAGAAAAAGTTTTATTAAGAATATGAACAAACTATAGACTTCCAGTTGTACCTGATTCGTTCTTCTCTATGGTGACTCATAGAGTTCCACCACGAATCTGATGTCCAATTAATTTTTTGGATGAAAATTATACAATGCATGTCAGGATTCTTATGCGATTGGATTCATTTTGTAAGATTAGAAAAAAAAACTACTTAACGATGTAACTGCATCAAAGTTTAGATTTGCTCATAATCTCAGCACCCATGGTTTGTATGACCAATACAATTGATTAGCAATGACATATGGATCTTATTCTAGGATTTATTTCTTACTTAATTTTTTTTATCACAGATAAGATATAGAGTTGAGGTGCAAGATAAGGGGAATAAGATAAACCTTTTTGTTTCTTTTTTAACCATCACCAAGGTAACCCGTTGCTTTGAAGCTTTGAAGATCTTCACCCGTACTGTCCAGTCCCTTTATGAAAGTGTTATTATATTAAGTAATTAGATCCTGCAAATTAATCCAAGAACAAACAAACATCACCCGCAAGAAGAAAAACTAAAGATAGGATCTTTTACGGAACACTGATGGTATAGATCGCCGACAACTTACTAGTGATTTTCAATTAACCTTATCCTTGTGGCAGTAGCAGAGCTGAATTTGGATTCATGGGTTACGGACTTTCTTTTAACTTCGATTGTTGGATTCATGAGTTAGTCTTGGCAGTAACACAATGATAGGTGTCCAAAACACCTTAATTGGTATCAATTGTTACGCTTTCTTTGTTATTTCTCTTATATTTTGTGTATATTATACTTGTTTTCTATTTTATAAGTATTTTTGGAGTTAAGTGATACGAAAAAGAGAATTAAGAGCTTAAGACATTGGTGGACTCAAAGCCAGTAAGCACAAAAATCCTTATTGTGTTAAAAATAAGAACTATTGGGTATTGCAAATGCATTATCTTTTCTGGTTGTGGTTCAACGACCATTTTGATACCTGGACAACCCAGTTGTGGACACTTAGAAAACATGCAAGGGTATGGCATCATACTAGGATCATCTAGGAAATATAAAGCGCAAACCTATTTTGTTTGTGTATACAATATATCTTTCCCTTTGCTTTTGTTTCGAAACATATATTAATGGTGTTGGTTGTGAGTGGTTTGGTAGTTGGTTGGACATTCAGCAAGTTTGCTGTAAAAATTTGTTACAAGTGTGTTGTTAAATATACCAAAAACTAGCCGTCGAGAGTTTTCTTATCTTTTGTTTATAATCCTCTCACACTCTATCTCAACTAGTTCCCCCCACCCAAAAAAAAATATAAATAAATAGACGTCGAGGGGTTTTTCTTCTTTTTGTTGCACACCTCTCACACCCTATCTCAATAGATATTCTTTTTTGAAAAACTATTCACTGAGGGTTTTATATATATATATATATATGATATAACCCTTCTTCATCATCCATTACTCATTTTTTTTTTAATTACAATGGAACAAATATAACAATAAGGAAAAAATAAATAAACTAGTGGAAGACAACGATTTGGGATGAAGTTATTATTTCGTGTTTGATCCTCCTAAATAAAAACAACTAAAGAACATTTTTAACAACATTGTGGGAGTATTCGCATACCACGACGAAGAAAAATCACCATCATACACTGAACATTGTTGTTGATCGCATCATTTAGATTAAATAGTGGTGTTTGAAGTTAGAGAACTTCTAGCTGCAAAAAATAATAATAGGGAGGCGGTGATGAATCAATATAAAACATGGAGAGGAGAGTCATTTACTCACTTTAAAGCAAACGAGAGACTTGGAACTTGCCTCATATAATGAACTAGAATGAACTGTGAACTAAAAGGGTGTAGTGTAACTTTAGTTTTTGATTAAGAGCTGGTTTGAGTTCAAATTTTGATGTAATGGTCTATGTAATGAAATAAATCTATGAACTTAAGATGCTATGATAATATGCTGATTGAGAATAGTAAAAACTTAAGCAAACTACTAATTCTAAAGGATAACTCACTTTCGTAGGAATTGCTGTTACACTTAGTATATGCAACAAGCCTTTAAATCCCTGCGTGACCCTAGACTCTAGTGAATTTAGTCTCGCTAGGGCTTACAAAAGATGTACCCACAAAATTTACTCCAAAATATACATGCATATGTCTCAATCAACATCTCCATATTGAGGAAGATCGCGAGGTGTAAGTTCTAGGTTAAAATCGGAAAAAAATTCCATTAAAAAGTAGTAGCTTTCATCAACTTTGATTTCTCTCTGTTATTCTAAGAGTAGTATTATTTTGCGAGTCCCTCCTATAAAAAAAAACTAGTTTAGTGTTCAATTGGAAGATCAATAATTTATATGTAAAAGTAATTGAAACATACTTACACTTAGTTCAATCGTAAACATCAGAGGCCTATTTCTATAAATTCTCACTTGGATAGCTACATAGTCTGTTACTCTTTTTTGGATAACAACAAACCTATTTTCTATTTTTTGCATTGAGCTTTGTTTTCCGTTCCCATAATATGCTACATGCTTGTTGCACTCCAGCTCCCAGGAGGTGACACTTGGAACTAGTTGTTGTTGGACATCAGAATGAAGGGTTTGATTAAACCAAGCTTTAATGATGGATTAATCTTATTTAATTAATTCAAAACCATACTTGTAAAAACTTTAAATAGATATATTATATAAAATAAAATTTTGGAGGACGAAAATATAGTGATATTGGTATGTGTTGTTTGGTGGAGAAGATATCAATTTTAAGGGATATTTTTGAAAACTAGCAGTTGATAAAGAGCCATATATTGAAAGGGTCGTTGATAGCATTTGAAGATCTAACGACTATGAATGAATAAGATATTAAAAGAAAACATTTTGTCAATTAAAAACTTAAATTACATCTGCCCATTCGACTTATGTGTCGTAATCATATTTTTTCTGAAAATTACAAATGAGTATTTACCTCTTATGTATTACAATGTTCTTTAAGAACTAATTTAAATAACCATTACATTTATAATTTGAACATATTTCAATATTGGTTGTATCTGGCCAACATTTTAAGGATGTGAAAACCACCTTTGTGTACAAAACTTCGGTCATCCCTTGTTTTCCATACACCACAACTCTATATTCCTACAATTTGAAAAGATAAATAATTTAAAGACCACATGCGTAAAACAAATAAATTTTTTGAACTAAAAATTAGTAATTGTTCTTACCACTTGAACATCCGTTTCACCCATTCTTCTGGATTTATTAGATTTTATAATCAGAACTATATATATGAGGGTACTTCTTTGTTGATTGCATAAAAACGATAGGAAAAACTATCAAAATCACAAGTTATGAGTTCCTAGTTTATTCACAAAAGATAGAATGGATGTTCGTCCATAAGCGGATTGGTTGGTGTTCAATACCATTAAGTTAACAAAAAACATAATTCCTACAAATTGCTTCATCTTCCTTTATTGTGAACTTGGGACCAATTGTGATAATGAACCAACCATTTTTTAGAAATTAATAAAATTGTTGAATTGGTTAAGTTTTGGAGTAGAAGAGATTTATTTGAAATAAAGTTGTAAAGAAGGTGTGAGTTTAACTGAGTGTAAAAGTAAACATATATAGCAGATTCAGTAATAGTCGTTATATGATATAACCATTAAACTACAATGAGACAGTCTCGCAGCTCAAGCATTGTCGCCCATCGACGGTACCTTAGCCGCACGACATAAGTTCTATCGCACGCCAATGGTAATACCGCGCTATAGAAACATTGTCGCAATAAACAAATGTTTAAATCTATTGTTGCGCGGTAGAAATATTGCCGTGAATACAGTTTGTTCAAAAACGTGGGTAGTTGTCAGGGGTGGGACTTGGTTGGGTTTTTCAGGTTCGAAGGCTTGGCCAAACCACGCCCGAGCTAGAAATCTTTTGAACGGATTGCCCGTTGAATCCTTGGAATCCATGGAAATGTTACCCATGGCCGGACCACGATGTACTCGGGTTTTTCAGGTTGGGAAGTCTTGGTCATGTGATAATAATAAATAATTTAAGTAAAAAATCATATAAGACTAGTAAAAAATACTTAATTTCAAAAAATTAAGATTATTTATAAAAATATAGCAAGTTTTTATATTTAATACTCCCTGACAGGCAAAGTTTTCATAAATGGGTATATCAAAAAGATAAGTTTGTTTCCATTTAAGGAAAGTCGTATGTTCTTAGTTTACTAATTTACTCATGAAGTGACCACTTATTTCTCCTCTTTTATCTAATATCTTATGAAGGGGACCATCTAAACACAAGAAGGACAAATTAGTAAAAAATATGAAAAGATGATTGCAATGATTGGTTTTCTTAATCTTTGTGTTAAACCAAACACGTCTATCATTTAAAAACGGAGGGAGCACGCATTAATGTGATATATAATATATATTTTTCTTTATTAAATTTAAGAATTATAATTAGAATTGTTCTAGAATCCTCAATTGGGGAATACTCTCACAAATTGGGGGATACTAAAAAAAAATTATGAAGTAATTTGAAGAACCCCTTATCTATTTTTTTTGGGCAATGACTAAATTACCCTGGATCGATAATGCGAATGGTGCCCCTCTGAAGTCCATGGAGGCCTGCGCCTCCGACAACTTATCGAGTTTGACACTTGCTGATTCATGGTAACATAAGGTAGCTGGCGAGCTTTTAAAACAAATTTCGGTCTCTAATATATCAATAACCTCAGGTTTGGGAGGATTGAATGAATTATTGCAAGTAATTCCGTAGTCAAACCCTGTTCCACCAATCGAACAAAAAATCCCGTTTGAATTGATTATCCCAAACGGGTAAGGTACTGAGATATTACCACATTTTGCATCACATCTTGCCTTAGTTATGTAGAATGGAGGAACAAATGATGAGAATGCTAAGGTGAAAGAAGAAACAAAGTTGCACTAGATATAAGAGTTTTAGAAGCACAATGCTGCAATCACCAAATCTGCTATTCGCGTAGCTGTTGATAGGTTTTGTATTTGGAGAAAAAGCAGGTTAATTTTTATTTTATTTTTTTGATTAAAAACGATCAACAGGGTTATATAAGGATAATATGTTAATATCATCCGGTGCAGGTCGAATCAGGGGGAGAGAATAAATGTTGTATATTTTTTTAAGGTAAAGAAAAAAAGAAGAGGAGAAGAATGTAGGAGTCGGCAGTGGTGAAAAGTGAAAGGGATAACAAATTGATTTTTATTAGTTTCTTTTTTATTATACTAAAAGGTAGTATAGATATTTCATCATCAAAAAAAATACTCCTTAGTTAAAATCAAACCCTATATAATTGTGAGTATCCCTCAATTTATGAGAGTATTCTCCAATTGAGGGTTTTTATTCTAGAACATAGATTGTGATGTAGTTCTTCAGGTTGGGCGGATTATTTGTGTTTATAAAATTTGTACCCGTATCCGTCTAAATTAGTTTGGGTTAGTAAAAATTTTACCTGAACCAAACCCCGCTTAATATATTGAATTGCATTATCTGTGTCTGTCCAACATTTACGAGTTGATCCAATCCCCATCCCATCCCATCCCATCCCATCCCAGTAGTTGTTGCCTCGTAGATGTAAGTGTGAGGCCGTTTTCATTTATTTATTCAATCCTTCTACACCCACCATGAACTGAACATCGCATGATACAATCACAGTAGACCCCCTCAGGGATTAACAGAGGCGGCCTGTTAGGGTTAAGTGGGACCCATAATAACTGGGTTGCGCTGGATTATCCACGGTGCCCAGCTCACGGTGGATAAATCATTTTCGTTATATAACGGTGGATAAATCATTTTCGTATTTATTATATATATAGAAACCAAAAATATTTGAATTTTGATATGGAGTCGGCTGAGATGGATCCTGGCTGAGATTGGTATACATAAGGAAACCATGGGGGTTGACAACAAATAAGACCACCACTTCCCTCGTCGTCTTCGCTTCCCTTAAAATCTCGAACGACCAATTGTTGAACAAAGAAGACATAATTATCCAGAGATATCAATTTTGGGGTAAGAATTAAACCTTATTTATTCTGTGTGTTTATTTAGTATTAAATTATCGTATAAAATTTGTATAATTTGATCCCAGATTTAGAGTTTTTAGTTGGAATGCGATGGAGGGTTGTGGCTTATATAAGAATTGCAAAAAAGAATAAATGATTCGAGATGAAACTACGGATAATTTGGTATGCGAGCATGTGGTCTTGTGCAATCTGTCGAATAACTTTGTATTCTCTTTTGGTGGCTTTAGCGATTTTGATGGTACCGTAGTTCGTGTTGGTGACGATTATACTTACAGAGAGAATAAAGTTTACAATGCAAAAAATAATATTAAAGAGGTAACTGATAGATTTCAGTTTTCAACTCGTAAAATGGTCGAGGTAGAACAGATGATTGATGAAATTACTGAGGGGGAATTCGGTGCAGGCAAATGGTTCACTATCCTTACAGGTGCATGCTCTTATGTTGTAAGGAGACGGGACAACTTGCCTCTTTCAATGAGAGAGGTTGCCTCAGTTATAGCTTGTGATTATCATGAACTCGGACGAATGGTCGTTCGTGTTATTGATTTTCTTGATTTGAAATTGCCTGAGTTCGATATTGTATCATTCTTTGAATTTTCAAAACAGCATTCTCATAGTTTTACTAAAGTTTCCAAGGAGAAGAAAGATGAAATGGTTAAACAGGGTACATTTCTAGTTCAATGTTTAGTAAAGTGGTTTGTGACAACCGGGAGACAGCCTAATCCCGTTGTTGCTGCTATTATGGTATTTGTTGCAGAATTGAATCAAGTTAAAGTTCAGATTGAAGATATAGCAATGGAAGTTCATGCTGGGGTAAATACGAGTATGAGACGTCATAGAGAGCTTCTACAGATTCTTGTTAAAGTTGGTCAACCCTTGCCTTGGGGTAAGAATTTTACAGTTAAAAATGTAGCGAACAACGCACCTTTAATACTTCGGTACATGGAGCTGAAGTCTAGGGTAAAACCTAGTGAGAAGAGTAAGAACATAAATAAATTTAGATCTGAATTTGAAGAAATTATTTGTGGGTGTTTGAGTAAAGAAATTGAATTCACTGAAGGTGGTTTGTGTATAGAGAATGATTTACAATACTATGATGTTGAAGATAGAAGTGTAACCTCAAGTGAGAGTGTTACAGATTTGGACAAGCTCAAAATCTCGCAAGACTGCTTGTCTAAGATCTATACGAAGTTCTCGAATGATAGTACTTTTGTCGAAGCTATTGCTGAGAATGAAGAGGGACATCCTAGAAAGAGGAGGAAAGGATTAGGTCTTCAAAGTGCAAAGGATTGGTGGAAAAGAAATTGTGAACTTAGCAAAAAGCTTTTCCTTGGAGCAGTATTGGAGAAGAATGTAGGATATAGTAATTTGCCTCCATCTTTTGTTGCTAATAATATAGCGCGTCAAAGACGGAGAGAGAAGATAAATGATGCCAGGTCTCGAATTGGGGAGACTATAGGAAAATCTGTTTCTTCTGAATTGAAAAATGGAAAAGAGATGCCTTATGGAGTAAAAGGAGGTAAGGTCGATTGGGAAGATTGTATAATTGAGATCCTCCTGCTTCATCGAGTTAAAGAGGAGGAGATCGAGAAAGGTCATTATAGTACACTGCTTGATATGCATGTTTTTGATTCTGTCAATGCTAGTAAGATGTTCACAAATGCAAAACGACAACGTTAGTAGAATGCACACAGTTGCACCATTTTTATCTTAGAACCTGAATGTCAGTAGCTACTTTTGCACACAGACAAGAGAACAGATATGTTAAGTCCAATTCTTTGTCCAATCTATTTTTCTTTACCTATTTATGATTTTGTATTACATTTATACATACAAATGTTATAAAGCTAAATTAAGTTAATAACAAGAAAATAGATAAGTTTTTTTTTTGCATACATGTGCCATTTTTTGCTATATGTAAAACAAAGACATGAGGTAAGTTTTTCGTTTATTTTGATTACTTGAACTCTTCTACTGCAATTGTTCATTATTGGTTAATATTCTGCTTAAGAAATAAGGAACAACTTTTACCTAAATGAACTTGAACAATGCTAGCAATGAGGTTCTTTATGTGCATAATAATTTTGATGAGAGTAAACTTTCTACTAGCATTCGGACTTTGTTTATGTGTTCATAATTCTTTTTGGTCTTGGTCTTGTACGTGGAGGTGAACCTGCTAGGTTGTTATATAAGGAAATAAAAAGGCTTATAAATCAATGCTTAGCCATGTCTTCCAGTAGAAAATTTGAAAGTCATAGAACTTGATTGTGTGAACTAGTTTTACAAATCTTTGCTTCAGAGGAACATTCCCTGTCTCCTTTAGGTTGTTTTTGGGAATTCTGGCAGCGGTTCTTATTGCTAAATCCATTTATCTGTGCTGAGTAGCCACATATATTGTGCATATTTATTTTATGGACATGCCTGGTTTTATTATGCTTCTCTTTATATATAATACTCCGTTTCTCTAGTTAAATAGTGGAGGTTGACAGATTCAGATTCAAGAAGAATGACTGCGTGAGTGCACCAGTTCGGGTGGAGATGTACATAGAACAAGAGGTTGGCAGGTGAGTTATTATCTTCTCTGTTTCAATATTTACTCATTCATAGAACAAGAGGTTAACAAGAGGTTGACAGGTGACTTATTATCTTCTCTGTTTCAATATTTATTCATTCATGCATCCTATTTGAAAATGAAAGAATTTTGCAGCACATGGCAGAAAATGATAGAAACCAATGGAAAGATATCACCAGGTAATGCTTCGTATATAGTTCTCGTGGATACTGAAATACCAGATTATAGTTCCTTTAATTGGTGTTGTAACTTATAAGTAACCAATGAAGAATAGAACATCTGAGATATTCTTGTATCCCAAAGTGTTTGTTATCAGAATCTGGTTGAGTTATTTTATAAATTATGAGGATATTCTACTATGCTGTGTCTAGAAAGATCCGTCTGTATTGGCCAATTCATCTGCAAATTACGAAACAGTCTACAATTGGAAGTTCCTTTTTTACATTCTTCTACAGAACTGCATTTCTTGGTTATATATTATTAGAGTATTTTTGTTAGTCTTTTACTGCTTCAATCTGTAATTTTGCATCTCTAATCGTGTATGGTACAAAAAAATTGCCTTCTTCTTCTTATTGTCAACTCTTGATCTAGATAGTCATTCTGTCTGGATTAGTTATTGCATCATTAGCAAGGATATTTGCTTCTGCTCTTTCCTGCCAGATCTTAGATTGCTTAAACTTATGGTTGTTTCATTTTTATTTATCGTTATTCCTGTACTCTGTTTTTTGTTTGAAGTAGAAAAGAATGTTCATTTGTTTTCGTCTCCAGCTTGCCATACTTATTTATTTTGTTTTATTTATTGGATGAGATGGCTTCTCGAAAAGTATCATATGCATTTAGTTTGTTTGTATGCTTTGCTCGATTTTAAATAAATGTTATTTGTAAGGTTTTTTAAGTGTGACCTAAGGGCAAAGAAAGTATATGAGTGTGCTGTTTTGGGAATAGCTTACAGGTAGTTGGTAATGTACCACAAGGAAAACCTTTGTAGCTGGTCAGTGGTCACATCTCTATCTATTACGTTTTCGTTCCTGTTTACAATGTTCAAATGTCGTTCGTAGAATATTCACATCTTCGTCATTACTGGGCAATCACAATATCTGAGTGAAATTAGCAGTTGAAAACTTCAACTGAAACTTCTGTATAACTTCAGCTCTAAGTTTAAATGTCACATTAGTAATTTATAAGTCATTTTGCTTGGATTGATAATATTGGTGGGGACTTGGGTTCTTTGTTAGTTACTCTGCACTTGTATCACTTCTCGGTGCTGTTTTTGGATACATGCTTTCACTGGTATATGTATATTTTAGGGTATTTGTCTTTTAAAGAGAAAAGGAATGTATTACCTAGTCCTTAGAGGTGTTCTAGTATCGACTGTGCAGTGATAATCTGGTAGGAGTAGCTCAAGATGCTTTAACACCTTCTTCAGTGAGACTGGTGCTGGTAAACACGTTCCAAGAGCTTGAACCTGCAGTCGTCAATGAAGTTAGAGCAGGAACTTATGGACAACTCTCCATCTTGAACAACTAAATTTGGCACAGAGGATGCTGCTAATAACTTTGCAGGAGGACATTATACAGGTAAACAGTAAACTACTCTTCTTTCAAATGGAATTTTATTCAGCTTTTGTTCCCCCTATTTTCTTTATTGACCTTAAATTGCCTTGGGATTGTTCACCAGCAGTTGTGAAGGAAATTTTAGACCTTTCTCTTGATAGAGTTAGAAAACTAGCAGATAACTATTCTGGTTTGCAGGGATCTTTGGTATTTGGTGCTGTAGGTGGTAGTATGAGTTCCGTTCTGGGATCTTCACTGTCGGAGCACATATCTGTAGATTATGGAAAGAAGTCAAAGCTTGGTTTGACCTTCCCTCTCCTCAGGTACTCAATCTTATTTACCTAAAAGGAGTTTTCTTCTGCTTGAAGCTGTTGCTCTGGCATGAGCTATCCTCTCTTTTCCACTTTATAAATTATTTTTACAAATATATGTTAATTTCTGGTAAAGAATACTGTAGGTCACCAGTAGATATGGAATCATACAACAGTGTACTCTCTCTACTCATTCTCTCCTCGAACGCATGGATGTTGCAGTATTATTGAATTATAAAGCAGTATATGGTATTTGTTGTAGATCCCTAAGCCAAAATACCCCAGTTTGCACCGTTTGAAATCTCAAGTCGTATCATCCTCAACTACTTCCTTGAGTTTGGATGTTACAGATTTCCAGACTGACCTTGTACCCTGCCATAGGATCCATTCCATGCTCCTGTTATCTGCACGGAGAAGGCATACCTTGAGCAGCTACCGATTCCCGATTAAAGTGCAATGTGTACCTCAAGCATGATAGTCAATTGCAATCAAAGGCATGAAAATATATGGCTTGCTGTTTGATTTCCCCTGGTGACGTTGTTCCAAAGACCAATAATGCATGCTGGTGTCGCTACTTACAACATTCAAGGCCAAACCTTATTTGTCGCCTTTTGTATGCCATACTGTCATGTAATGTCGTCTCTGAAGTCACTGACTTGGTAGATAATTGATCCTTTCAATTTTTCGACCTACAAATTTTTGACACTGCAGCCATTTCTTTCAAAAGAATGCTTGCGTATGATGACATACTTACTCAAGATTTTCCTAATACAGATCTCTTTTTGTGATAATAGATAAGGTAAAATTAACAAACTCCTCCTTACTCATGTTATCTTACTGCCTTTATATGATTAATTTATAAGTTCCGCCTAACATTTCTTTTTGTTTTCACTATGAATAGTCCCTGTACCTAGGAGCCAGAGTTGTGTCTGTTCTGTGACGAGGTATTACGTATCACAAATTCCATTATCTTGTCAAATGTTTTGTTTCGAAAAGTTTCACCCTCGATAATGTTGTTAAGTGTTAACTGTTGTTTTTATGTTGTGTAGATAAATGCTGGATCACCAGACATTGGTGATGACTGGTGAACAGGATTATCATTGCCTAGTATGTTGTATCACCTTAAGTTTGTCAGGATTATCATTGCCTTCTTTAGTTTGCCCGTTCCTGGAAATTCTGTTGAAAAGTGCGACGGTCTTAGTAAAAGTGATTCTCCATTGTGATTGCGAAAGTCCTGGTAACTGGAAACAGATTGTGAGTTTTTGTGAGAGGCTAATAGCATTTTCAAGAGTGTCTTCAAGTGCCGCATTCATGTGCTTCTAGGGTTTTAGTCAGTGACATTCTGTTCTCATTTCTTTTTTCTTTTGTTTTAAACTTAAGAATATGGGAGTGTTCATGCATCTAGTAGTATTCATTATCATGAATATTTTGGTTTATTGATCTCTTGGATCGTCTTTTTATGGGGCATATAATTCTTCATGGCAGGTATACTTCAGCTTAGAGTCACGATATTTGGAATGCTTACTCACAGATGTAATTTGTCATTTGTTGCCAAATTTTTGTATTAAAGGAATGACCAACTTGTTGGAAATAAGTGTCAAATGTACAGTTATTATATGGTAGGACTTGTGTCTTCCTTCAGGCAGAGTTTCTGCTCAACCTCATCTTAGTGCTCTTCCTTCTCCACCAGACTCTAGCTAGGCATGTTCATCTCAGGTTCTCTCTCTCACTCTCATTACAACATGTAGTGTAGTGCTGTGTTGTGTCATCTATTACTTGCCATATGGTAGTGTTTTAGTTGTGAGTTCTTTTTTCTTGATCTGTGTTACGGTAATCTAAACTCTCGGGGTAGAACCCAAGTTCGGAGCTTTAATAGTTCTTTGGTTCGGCAATTTAGATTGAAAGTGAAGCCAAATACTCCTGACATATATCACGTTGCAATATCGCACACTAGCATTTTCCATGGAAACAAATGTGAAACCAAAGAGAATTAATATATGGTGGTGGTCCAAATTAAATATCATGTGGGTTCGTATCTTCAAAATGAGACCGCCTAACTGAGTTCTATTCTCTATTTTTTTTACAAGACTAGAGTGAGGTTATTTACTTGGAAAGGAAAATCACTCACTAAGTGCCACAGTGTGTTGTCCTTTCAAAAAAGAAAAGAAAAGAGTAAGTCATGCTGTTCACTGTGGCCTTACAGCTTATTCTCTGTCGACGAACTTCATATTTTACCTTTTTATATCATGCTTTTACATGCTTGTTCTTTGTGAAGATGGTTGGGAGTGTATTCATTATATCTGGACAGACTAGACCCATGCATGATCTTTTCCAATAAGTTTGGTGTTGCCAAGCATGTACTCATGTCAAGAATCGGGTGTGATTTTGATTTAGTGGATTGTTCGGCATTGTAGGAATCAAATTCAGTTTGAGAACAATTCCGCTGCTGTCCTTGATGCTGTGAAGTTACTCGCAATGTCTAGTTAAATGGGACATAGCTTGAGAGATTTGGCAAATCTTCGAATCTCGGAATTCAATGTAAAGCTAGGAAAGCTCACGACATAATGGCGACACTCTCCTCTTGTTCATTTGTTGAAGGTTAATATGCACTGCTGTTCATCAGGGAATCCTGGGTTGGCCCGGTTGCAGTGTGGTTTTTAGAGATAAAACGGGGTTTGCTGTTGGTGCTTCAGCAGCTCCTGTTGGGGTCGCAACTTCTGTGGTGTCTGAATACTTGGCTGTATTTCATGCCTTAGCAATCACGGAAGGCAGAGGCTTTACTTGGTTATGGCTGGAGCGATTCCTCTATTACCGGTGAGTGCTGCTAAGGGTCTGATTCAGCCACCGTGGCAGTTGAGAGACCTATGGTATCACTCTATATGTTCTAGCCAAGCATCATCTGTAGTCCAGCTGGTTTAAGTAGTTATATCTGCACCAAATTTTCCATATTATCCAGCCTCTTACGTTCTTCTACTGATCTAATGCATGGCAGATTGAATTCCTTAGAATTAGTCTTATTGTAGGACCTCCAATGCTTTAGAATTGTCGTATATTGCCAGTATTTTGTTGCTGTTTTCGGGTATCTGCTTGTGAGACCCGGCATCCTGATTTTGAAGTGTATGGCAAAGTCATTCCTATAAGGGACAAGAGTTGCTCACATTCTTTTCAATTCGTTAATTTGGTAAAGTTTCTCAAACGGTTTCCTGAAGGTTTTACCATTCTCACATCTATTTAGATATCTTTTTTTGACCGAACACATCTAGTCATCTATTTAGTGTATCGTTGAATGATGTATCCTAGTGTTATTCATCTTAGGTTTTATCCTACACAAATTTTCTGGTTTTTTTCTTCTTCCATGTTGTAAATGTTTCAAGTTGCTACTGTTAGGGATTGGCTCGACCGAGCCGATAGAAATAGTCCCCCATGGAATATGACAGTATTGGTATCAAAGCAAGGGCTACCAAGGGCATCGAGTGGCTGTGGGTGTCAAACCCTCCCGGATGCTAGTGCGCAAAAGGTATGGATGTCAAACCACTACAGATGTCAGTGCATAAGGTGGAGTTTGTGGTGCAAAGCACTTTACTCAGGTGGAGCAAAGCAGGCCATGATGGATCTTGGCTCATGGTGGAGCATGGCAGGCCAGGATGGATCTGTGCTCATGGTGGAATTCGATCACACCCTCACTAACTCAGGTGGAGCAAGCTCAAACCCTCACGGATGTTGGTGCGTAAGGTGGAGTTCATGGTGCGGAACACTCAACTCAGGTGGAGCAAGGTAGGTCAAGATGGACTGTGGCTCATGGTGGAGTTAGATCACACCCTGTCTAACTCAGGTGGAACAAGCTCATAGGTGAAATTAGTGCAGAAGCTAATTCATTCGGGGCAGGGAAGGCTCAAGGGGGGAGGATGGACTATAACTAAGCTCAATAATAGCGTATAATACAATGATCGTACGATGATGATCAGTAAGGTTGTGAAATCATGAATTACGAAATAAATCGTTTTTTAATTTTAAGGATCGAATTGTATATTGAATTATAATCTCATTGTCATTTTTTATATGTAACTTAGAAATAGAAAATATAAATGTATATGTGTAAACAATAGTTTTTGAAAAATATAAGTTGAAATCAAATATATAAATAATATAAATTATTTTATGTATATTATTATTAAAAAGTTAGAGCAGCACAATGATTTAACTCCCAACTGACTAAAAATTATATAAGTCGAATCATGACTCGTACTATTTTAAAAACTATGGTGATCAGTGAGATGACTTTGGATCTTGCCAAGGTGGAGATCGTTAGGGATTGATTCGACCAAACCGATAGAATTAGTCCCACATGGAATATGAGAAGTTTTAGGTGGAGACTGATAAGTTGTGAAATTTTTTAACATAGTACTGAAGTCTTTTTAATATAAAACCCCACACCTACTATCAAAGGTGGTTAAAGTGGGCAAAATATCAGTATTATGTAGTTTGAGCCCTAAGTGGGGTAGTTAGACATTTTGTTGATCTTTTAGATCAAAGTAGTTACTATCATATATCTGATTCGTATCGACGTGGTGCGATACAGTTAGACAAAAGATTATATCCGATATAATCGGGGTATACACGATTAACCTTGTAATTTTATAATTTATAGGTAGTTGTACATTATGTTACTCAAGGGTTTTAATATAGGGAATTTTCAATATAAAAACATCAATTAAACTAGTTTTGCATGGGGAAAAAAATTAAGAGAAAATACAAAAAAAGAAAAAGAAACATTATCAATAAATACTATATCCTTACCGGTTTTATTGGTTGATACGGTAATCGGTATGTCAGATCGATACGATCAGTATAATCAGAATATTCGTGTACCACCGACATTATGTATTACGCGATATGCCGACTGATAGTGCCACTATTAATTTTATTGCTTCAGATATTGTATGGTTGAAACCTTGAGGAGTTGGTACATGTAGGGAGCTTTTAGTATGAAAACATCAATTAAATTAGTTTTGGATGGGAAAAAAAATTAAGATAAAAAATACAAATAAAAGAACATAGTCAATGAATATTATATCCTTATCGGTTTTATTGGCTGATACAACAAACAATATGTCAGATAATACGGCCAATATAATTTGAACATTCATGTACTACCTATATTATGTATTATATGATATGCCGACTGATAGGGCCACTATTAATTTTATTTCTTTAGATATTGTACAGTTGAAACTTTGAGGAGTTGGTAAGGTGGCTCGACTGTGGGTTGGATGGCTCCCTATCACTATTATGAACCCCTCGAGTAGGGGTGTCAGCGTATTCATTTCGATAACTTTATTGGGTATCATGCAATATCTGAAACACTATATCTAAAATAAAAAAACCATTTAATTTGTTTGTTTATGTTTAATTATTAATTTTTATGATTTTATCAGAAATTTAATTTTGATGATTTTATTACTCTTTCGTTTCTTTTCGATCAAAATCGTCAACGGTTATCAAAAATAAAATATTTTACAACTTATGATAGTATTTTTGTATAGATATATTTACATCACAGGCCGTGAGTTATAAGCCCATAGGGGTCACTATCCAACTACAAAAAATCCAACAAAAGAAATTTGGCACAAAAAACCCATTAAAACCCAACTATCCAGAATACCCTTCCTTAAAATCCCTCCCATCTCATTCAGTTCTAACGGAATTTTTTTCCCCTTCACCTTACGGAATTTTTTCCTCGTCTTCGTCTTCATCTTCATCTTCATCGTCAGTAGCTTCATCATCCTCGTCTTCATCTTCATCATCAGTAGCTTCATCATCCTCGTCTTCATCTTCATCATCAATAACTTCATCATCCTCATCTGCATCATCTACAACTAGAAATCAGAATCAAAACAATTTCAAAAATTGACGAAACTGTTGTTCATCATCATGAGTAACAATTTCAACCTAAAATCAAAACAAAATCACATATCAAAATCAAAAATGGTTTCATCATCTGTTAGGTTTAGGTTTCATCTGTTTCGAAATCAATCTTTCATACTTAGGTTCAAAGATAGAAATCTTCAATTCCATTTGTTTTCACCCTTATTTATTCATGATTCTATTATGTTCCGTTTTGATTTCATCATTTTCACTGTTGGTGCTTGAAAACAAACTCTATTGGTGTTTTTCACTTAATGTCTATTATAATGAAACTGAAATTGGTTTCATCATTTTTACTGTATGCTTGAAACCAACTCTGTTGGTGTTTTTCAATTAATGACTATTTTAGTGGAACCGAAATTGGTTTCATCTTATTCTGTTTCATCTTATTACAGATGAAAAAAAACTATGAAACCAAAAAGGGTTTCATCATTTTTTTTATTTCATCTTACTACAGATGAAAAAAACGATCAAACCAAAAAAGGTTTCATCATTTATTTTTGTTTCATCTTATTCCAGAAGAAAACAAACTATGAAACCAAAAAAGGTTCCATCATTTTCTTGATCATTTTCTTCGTTCAATAAAATTCCAGATGAAAAAAAACGATGAAACCAAAAAAGGTTCCATCATTTTTTTCGTTCAAATAAAATTACAGATGAAAAAAAACGATGGAACCAAAAAAGGTTCCATCATTTTTTTTGTTCAGTAAAATTCCAGATGAAAAAAAACGATGGAACCAAAAAAGGTTCCATCATTTTCTTGATCATTTTCTTCGTTCAATAAAATTCCAGATGAAAAAAATGATGGAACCAAAAAAGGTTCCATCATTTTTTTTGGTTCAGTAAAATTCCAGATGAAAAAAAACCATGGAACCAAAAAAGGTTCCATCATTTTCTTTCGTTCAAATAAAATTACAGATGAAAAAAAATGATGGAACCAAAAAAGGTTCTATCATATCAGAGATGAAAAAAAAACGATGGAACCAAAAAAGGTTTCATCATTTTTCTGACGTTTCACCAATAAAAAACCCTAATTTAAACAATGATGATGTATCATTATATTTTGTTGATGATTTTCGGCGATAATGATCTGGAGGTGTTGGTGATGTTTGTAGAGGATAGAAGGAGGAAGAAGAGGTGTTATTGGTGGTGGATTTGGACATATAGTGGTGGAGGAGAAACAATAACGAGGATGAAGCGATTGGGAAGGAGGAGGTGTTGTTGGTGAAGGATACGAAGGTGTTGTTGTGGCGGAGGAGGTACTTTTGCTGCTGGTGATGGTGGCGGAGGAGGTATTGTTGCTGCTGGTGATGGTGGTGGGGAGGGGAAGAAGAAGAAGAGAGGTGTTGGTGAAGGATACGAAGGTATTGTTGTGGCGGAGGAGGTACTGTTGCTGCTGGTGATGGTGGCGGAGGAGGTATTGTTGCTGCTGGTGATGGTGGTGGGAAGGAGAAGAAGAAGAACAAGAGAGGTGTTGGTGAAGGATACGAAGGTGTTGTTGTGGCGGAGAAAATACTGTCGCTGCTGATGATGGTGGCGGAGGAAGTATTGTTGTTGTTGGTGATGGTGGTGGGGAGAAGAAGAAGAAGAAGAAGAAAAACGCCACAAAATTACAATACCTAGGTTATATAGGGAAGGGCAACTCGGGTATATTAAAAAATACTAAAAACTAGATTTAATCATTATTAAAGAAAATTAGGTTTTAATTTTATTTTTAATTAAAATGATTTTTGTTTATAAGAAATAATATGGAAAAGTTTTTTGTATATGAAGTTTGTTCACCTTAATTTTTTATACCAAATTTTATTTACATCATCGGTTATTAAAATATTTGATAGCAAACGGTTTCCGGAATACTGTCATTAACGTATCCGTTTCGTTACGTTAATTTAGTAGAGTAAGTTTTGCCGTTTGAGATAGCAAACGGTTTCCGGAAGGATTACCATCCTCACATCTATTTTTTTTTTGATCAAACACTATTCATCTTGGATAAAATCTTAAATCTCGATGCGGTCTTGAATGAATATTCGTCTATCCGGCCATCCATAGATATGCCTACCTCGAGCACACTGGGGTAACCCATAGTTTGAATCTCCCCTATCAAGACCTTTTTGGCCTTACAGGATGCACACAAAAAGAACATTTCTTCATTCTAAATAATTGTCCAAAAAGGATATGAAATTTATGATGATCTTTTTCTTTCTTTCAGCTTTCTTTTGTTGGGAGAGTACATATGATTGAACGACTCGGTGATTGGTCAAACGAGATTTGATGTGGAATAATCCTTAGGCACCAACTCCACTCACAAATGAATGAATGATTCTCACTTAATTGTCAAGTTAATATGTCTTTGTACGATGATTTATTTTTTTAAGTAAGAAAACTTTGCTTTAAATATACTCTCTTGTTTTATGATTACGTGGAATGGTAATTAAAAGAGAAAATTAAAAATATATTTCGAATTTGAACTAATAATTAAGGGATATGTCCTGTAACGGTCGAAATTAAGGGATATATTTCAGTCGTCCATTTTTTCCATTAAATACATATCTTTAGACAGTTATGCCCTCCACACATAAAACATTTAATGGTTAAAGAGAGGAAAAATTGAAAATATATCCCGGATTTATGAAGTTGATCATGATGGTGATTGATTGACGGAAGCGGGAGTTCATGATGGTGTGAAACCAATTTAAATGTCAAGGACATAACTGTCCAAAAATATATATTTAACGGAAAAAATGGACGTCTGGGACATATCCCTCAATTTCGACCGTTACAGAACATATCCTCAACTGATAATTCAAATCCGGGACATATTACTACAAGAAAAATGGGTTTAAGCGACATGTCGTTTTAAGTCGCGTAAAGCCCCTTTTGAGTTGCTATAACATTTATAGCGACTAAAAGTGGCACTCGCTCCCCTTGTTGCAAAAATTCCGCTTTGTAAAGGTCTAGAGCGGCTAGGCACTCGTTCTAGTAATCAACCAACTTACCTAAAGCTAGTACTCTTCTCATTGCTTCAGAGCTAGACCAACCACCAGGGAGCAAGTAAAATTTTTATCGCTTAATAGCTAGACCAACCAATAGAGCAAGTAAAATACCAATTGCTTCAGATAGACCAACCATCCTAAAGCAAGTAAAATACCAAGTTGATAGATACATGGAACAACTCGACCTGAAATTGCTTTTTAAGGTTTTATGCGACCAAATAATTTTGCTCGCTAAAAGCGATTTCTGATTTTGATTGACCTGAAGTTGGTCGCTTAAGTTTTTAAGCTACCGAATTTTTTACTCTCTAAAAACGATTTGTGATTTAGGAGCTATTAAAATACTTAGTTGATAGATACATGGAACAACTTAGCCTGAAGTTAGTTGCTTAGATTTTTAAGCTACCAAATTGTTTTGCTCGCTAAAAGCGAATTGAGCTATTAAAATATCCAGTTGATAGATACATGGAACAATTTAGACTAAAGTTAGTTGCTACGATTTTTAAGCTACTAAATTGTTTTTCTCCCTAAAAGCGAATTCTGATTTTGATTGGCCTGAAGTTGATTGCTTAAATTTTTAAGCTACCAAATTTCTTTGGTCGTTAAAAGCAAATTTTGATTTAGATAATCCCAAAATGTAATTGTAATTAAAAAAATTATCACCATTTAAGATTATATAATTAAAATGACAACTTCTAATTAATATTAGATAATTACAAATATACTGTATTTGAGTATCCCCACTAAAAAATATTACCTTTTTACAATAATGTTTGCACCCATCCCCGACAAGAACCAAAAAACATACAAAATTAATGGTTCCTGTATCCATTGTTCACAAAAAAAAAAAAGAGCCAGACTACACATCCATTGTTCACAAAAAAAAAGAGCCAGCATTGTACCTGTTTGTTGCTTCAAATAAAACTACACATCCATTGTTCACCAAAATAAAAGGGGCTTTAAGCGAGGTTAGTCAGACTCATCCTCCACAGACAAATCATTCTCCTGATTGTCATCAGCACGTCCATGTACCTGCAAATCATGATCATCACCATCATTGTCGTCTTCATCTTCTTGCTCATCTAGGGAATCATCTTCCAAATAATCAGGCATAGGTTGAATTCCCATCTTCTTCAAAGCCTCATTCATATACTCTATGAGATTACGCTCTCTCCGTTCCAGCTTTACCACTTTCTTCTTTTCCGAGTCCAGCTGTTCTTTGAGAGCACTCATTTGTGCTTCGTTTCTTTCATATAAGCTGAAGCTGCTGTAGCAATTTGACTTACGAGCACGCTTGTCCCCATAGCGACGAGGATCAACAACCTTTGCATATATTTCTTCAGGCGTGTAGTTGACTTCACCTAGACGAATCTGCTCACTCAACCGATTCATTTCTGACTGCATAAACATTGTAAAAAAAAAAAGGAAACCAATTAATTTACAGTGACAATAAGATGATAAAGTTGTAACCAAAAACAGAAAGCGCCAAATAAAATGGCAGATACAATGTGCAGAAACATACAAACTGCAATCCAGTAAGTAGATAAACTTCGAGTTATGTTTGTTTTCCAAGTACACACACCGACAACTAGTAGCTAGATAACTGAATCCTAAAATCCAGTAACAAATTGCTCCAACTATATTGTGCTACTCCCTTTAGTTCTCTTTTCACCATCCATAACCCCAATATCCATCTAAGTAGATAAATAAATAGGCAATGACCTTAAAACTACATCACAATTAATCATTTGAACATCGCAAAGCATTATAGGAGACATTGCATTCTAATGTTAGTACATAAATAAACGAACTACAAACAGAAATTTCACGAGGTCAAGTCAGTTTATTTTAGAGTTCCCTGAATTTTCTGCAGAAAGTAAAAGTAATCTAAACTAAGAAGAGAAATAGTAGTTACATTGAACAGTATTACAAGGAAATTTGTACCTGCCAATCTTCACACACTTTACCGAGCTTGCTAGCATGAACATACTGAGTGGATCAAATGGGAGATTTTTGCGCGGGTAATGATGTAGAAATTGTTAGTGTACCACAGTAAAAGTAATTAAGACATAAAGAACAACCAAAATACAAAAATAAATAATTTAAGATTTACCCTCTCATGCGCTTTCCTAGCAAAACTCAGCGTACCATTTGTATGGTTCAGAGTTTGTGCCTTCCGCACAGCCTTTGCTTTCTCGGATGCAACCTACCAATTAAATATGAAAAACGCAAGTTAGGAGACACTCTAGCAAATTTCTGGACACCACAGCTCCATGTTAAAGGTTAAACATAAATTTATTATCTAATATGTCAAATCATCAAAATACATCGCACAAAGTGATGACCAGCAAATTAATATACCTTAAACGTAACATCAGTGTTGAAGAAGTCACACATATATGTCCAGTCATCCACATTGCGGATTCTTGGGGATGGATGTAGGAAAGCTTCTTCATGACTATCAAACGAGCGATAGTGCTTAGCCAACTCAGAGCGATATCTCACGTAAGCCAGCCTCATCTGTGTTCTAATAGCCTTTTCAGCGTTTGCATCATCAGGTACTAAGATATAGTAATCCTAGGAAAAAAAATAAATATGTTAAACAATGACTAGTGATTAAAAAATTCCATGGAACTAGAAAAAAAAAATAGAAAAGGTGAATTAAGTATTACCCTGACAAGTTTAGATACTCTTGCTATCTTTTCTTCAGGCATGTTTCTAAACAGACGCACATCCAAAGGAAAGTTGTCACTCTGGCGCACCCACATACCTATGGCTAGAGTACATTCAAGGCTGAATGTACCCACCAAACCGTTATCAGAAACTTTTACTTTCAGTTTATCTTCAGCAGTATCTCTGAGTGCAACATTAGGCAGAGTGGTAATACCCCTAGTATTCTCTGTGTAATAAACGGAAAGCAGCCAACAAAGTCAGTTATTACAAAAATAATGTTAACTATCAACTATGAAAGAAATAGATAAAAGGTAAGAGATTTTACTTTTACGAGGTGGTTGGGAAGAATCAGCATCCAAAGGAGAATTAGTAGCTTCTTGCGAACAACCACGATGGTCTACTTCAGGTGATACATCGATTGGTTCAACCACCTCATGAGTTTGCTGTCGACGAGACAACCGAGGACTCCTACGAGGTGTTGATTCATGTTGAGTACGAGCCAACAAAGTATGTCTTCGAGGACTCCTCAGAGGTGTTGAATCACATTCATTATGAGACAACTCAGAATTTCGTCGAGGAGACACCCGTGGATTGCTACGCTGCCCATGTGAAAGATTAGAAGCTGAAACGGATCGTTGCTTGCTGCGATTTTTAACTTCATCACACACTGGAGGAGGTAAGTGCCTAGAAGCAGAACTTTATTTGCAGTGGTTTTCAACGTCATTACGTGGTGGAAAGGATGGTTGTCGCAAAATAGATCGCTGACTGCCACCGTTTACAGGTTCAACATCCCATGACAATGACCGTTGTGCTTGTGTTGAACTTTTTTTTTTTTCATGACTGGCTGCTTGTAATGGAGTTTCTATCACTGTATTTATTCTCTTTAAAGGCCTTTGATGAGTTGTTAAACCTGCAGCAGATCGCTTTCTGGACTTTAATACATTTACAGAAGTACCACCCTTCTCTGCAGTAACCCATAAACAAAACATATAGACATGAAAAACAAATGAAATGAACCATATGTAAAATAAAATAAGGGAGAAACTAGGATAAAGAGGGAGGAATATAGTTACCGTTTACATATTTCATGTGAACCGGCGCCCTTTGTCGAGTGGTCATCAGATAACTCCGGGGAACTTGCTTGATAAGACCGTCTCTACTTCTAACCATTTCTGAAAAGAGAGACCTGAACTATTAGGTATGATATGAGATAATACAGAAAACAATGAATGCTATGGTTCTCAAAATCCAATAGAAAATACATCAAGTAAGATTCAAATTATAAGATTAGGTTTGAATAGACAGTCACAAATCTTGTGAGAAAACAGAAATGATAAATAGGATTGATACATTTCGAAAAATAAAAACAACATAGCAAAACATAGACCTAATAACCTATTAATGACGAAAGCCCTGTGTTAATTTTATCTAACTAACCTACCACACATACAATCTCCCGTATAACCGCACAACATGAGAATTGAATGTAAAGCAATTTAAATACCGCAAAACAACTTGACATCAACATAAAGAAGAAACAAGTTGTAAGCAAACTACCACTACTTCAAATCAACATAGACCTGATAACCCATTACTGCGAAAGCCCTGTGTTAAGTTTAGCTAACTAACCTACCACACCACACAATCTCTCGTATAACAACATAATATGAGAATTGGATGTAAAGCAATTTAAAATACCGCAAAACAACATGAAATCAACATAGAGCAGAAACAAGTTGTAGTGCCATGGAACAGACCAATAAACATTTAAGTGGTTGAGACATAGAACATAAGATATGTGATCTCAATTCAAGACTAGAGTGTTTCAAGAACACATGCACTGGTGATTAGTTAAAAAAGTCACAAAGAACCAACAAAAATCAGTGAAGGTTAATAGAAGATTCCATGTTGTCTGCATGAGTATTTACCACTACTACATTAAACATTTCATCATACACTTGTCTTATAATATAAACACTCCTAATTCTTTGCTTTTCAAACAGTGAATGCAAAACACAGTAGGAAAAGATGAACCCAATGATGCAGACAACATTAGAGACAAAAAAACTTCAAAATTTAACCTAGATTGGACTTTATCTGATTAAAGAAAGATTAAAATAGCAAAAAGACAACATTAGAGACAAAAAAAAAAAATACTTTTTATGAATCCCCAAATTAAACCCTAAATATTAAACCCCATGATGCAGATAACATCAAATCCCATGGTTAAAAAAAAAACTTATGATGATCCCCAAATTAAACCCTAAATAATATACCCATTCATGCACACAACATCAAATAAAAAAATTACTTCTGATGATCCCTAAATATTGAACCCAATCATGCATACAACATGAAATACATTTATTTTACAAAAAAAACATTACTTCTGATGATCCCCAAACTACACAGTGGATCCCAAAGCTTAAAATGAAATATATGCATGCTAAGAATATCACCCCTAAGATTAAAATCAAACATTAGTGAACAAATATGCCAGATCTAAACATGTTAATACATAAATGATAAAATACACTATGAACTTGATGTTGCAGGACATGATCTAAACATGTTTTAGAAAACATATTTGTGACATACTGAAGGAACACTATGAAGTTGATGTTACAGGGTATCAAGGATTGAATGATGCTTCAAGATTTAGTGGTCATGAAGATATCGATGATGAAAACCCTAGTTTTTCTTCTACAAACGGCTGCTATGGAAGAGAGCTGAACAAACAAAGAGAGAGAAAGACAAGGAACGAAAATGATAGGGGAAAAAAGTTTAGGGTTTTGAAAAAGAAAATTTGAACGGTGGATAAGCCACCTCATACGGATCATGGAAAGTGTTGGATGGTCCAGATTCGGTGTTGGATTCTCATACGGATTGAGACAAGTGTATTAGTTAAATGTGTGGTTCTCTTTGTGTTAAAACGAAAATTTGAACGGTGGATAAGGCACCTCATACGGATCATGGAAATTTTTGGATAGTCCAGATTCGGTTTTGGATTCTCATACGGATTGAGACAAGTGTGTGAATAGCATGTGTGGTAAAACATCGTTAGGTTTACGGTACCGGTGAAGATTCCGACTAGGGGGAGAAGTTGTTAAGGATAATATGACGAATATCGATGGGTTTAGGGTACCGGTGAAGATTCCGACTTAGGGGAAGAAGTTATTAAGGATAATATGACGAATATCGATGGGTTTAGGGTACCGGTGAAGATTCC